>JARQOD010001678.1:0-92327 GCA_033576555.1 Oophaga sylvatica
CGCCAACAGATTCCGCAGCGCTGTACAGTTTAACAGTTTCATAACACAAGTCATAAATGACAACGTTAACAATACAATAATTAAAGCAATATAAGCCGCCCCTGCTCGTGAGACCTTACAATCTACAATGAGGAGGGGGAGCTACAAAGTACAGTTGTTTATATACAATGGTGTATTTACAATGATGGTCCAGCCATTTTCAGGGAGTGAGGGATGGATGGAGATAGTGAATGGGCTACACACACACAGTTACACATAGAATGACTTTGATTAGTGAATGTGATAGGCCGCTCTGAACAAATGTGTTTTGAGTGTGGAAGTAGGGCTGTTAATGGGGATGTTGAAGTCTCCAAGGATAAGGGTTGGTACTTCTGAGGACATGAAAGTGCGGCAGCCAGGCAGAGAAGTGGTCAAGGAACTGTGTGGGCGAGCCTGGGGTCCGATATATTACCGCTACTCTAAGGGAGAGGGGACGAAAGAGCCTGATGGTGTGGACCTAATAATTTGCAAAATCTTAATATAAAATTTACATGTTACATATTTACATCTAGTATAAAACATTTAACCATTAAGCCTACTTACAGAACAAGGAAGTGTAAAAAAACTTGTGCTTAAAAAAAAAGTGCAAATAAAATGTGAGAAGGGCAGTGTAACAAATAATTTAGGAAAAAGATAAACTAACATCAAGTGCTGTGTGCTGTGTAAGAGCCAGACACATTAACATGAAATCAGTCTGGAATAGCGGTGATTTTCTCCCCATAACCCGAGTAACATTCTGGGGAGAGGGGTGTAGAGTCAACGATCAGCAACTAGCTACGGTAGATCAAATACCTGAACAAAAAAAAAAAAAAAAAGTTATTTAACATTCATAAGATACATTTTATTTTATAAAAAAAAAAAAAAAATTATTTAACATTCATAAGATACATTGTATTTAAAAAAAAAAAAATTATTTAACATTCCTAAGATAAAATTTTTTTTAAAACATAAAAACTATAATACACAGCAGGATCTTTAGTAAAAACCAGACTTACCACTGTAACCTCTTAATCCTTCCAAGCTTCAGCACAACGTTGACAAGGTACACAGCAGGGGTGGTCGGTCTCCTAGACAACGAGCAAACTCCTTCATGTTGAGAGAGGCCACCATCTCCTTAGCTTTCTGGTACTTTTCTGTGGGAATGAGCTTGTCTCCAACCAGCCAGGAATATCCATTGAATGGCACACCATGGTTTGGTATTAGCACCCAGTACCAAAAGTGAAGCCAACCACAGTTCCCATTTCTCATGAACTTTATTTGATATACTGGCTGGCCAAACATTAGTTTCTCACAAAGGAGCTGAAGACCCTGAGTGGCAGTAGGTGCAAGTCTCTCCAGCATGACCTGTTTGTTAGATATTTGCCGTCTACACCTAAAGAACATCTCTAGAATCCGCCCTTTTCTCACCATGGAAACAACAAAAACCCTCACTGTAGCATTGATGAACTCCCGCCTGGACTACTGCAATGCTCTATTACTTGGCCTCCCCATTACTCGACTATCCCCTCTCCAGTCCATCCTTAATGCAGTAGCCAGGATCATCCATCTGGCTAATCGGTACTCGGACGCGTCCGCTCTTCGCCAGTCCTTACACTGGCTGCCCATTCATTATAGGATCCAATTCAAAGTACTGGTTCTCACCCACAAAGCTCTCCACAGTGCAGCACCCCCCTACATCTCCTCCCTCATTTCTATCTATCGGCCTAACCGACTGCTGCGCTCTGCAAATGACTTTCGACTAACCTCTGCAGTAATCCGTACCTCCCACTCCCGACTCCAAGACTTCTCCCGCGCTGCGCAAATCCTCTGGAATGCTCTACCACAAGAAATTAGGACTATCCACAATTTGCCTGGTTTCAGGCGCTCCCTCAAAACACATTTGTTCAGAGTGGCCTATCACATTCAATAACCAAAGTCGTTCTATGTTTAAGTGTGTATGTGGAGCCCATTCACTACCTCCATCCATGCCTCACTCCCTCAAGATGGCTGGACCATCATTGTAAATGCACCATTATATATACACACCTGTACTTTGTATCTCCCCCACCTCATTGTAGATTGTAAGCTCTCACGAGCAGGGTCGGCTTATTTTGCTTTAATTATTGTATTGTTAACGTTGTTACCTATGACTTGTGTTTTGAAACTGTTAAAGTGTAAAGCGCTGCGGAATATGTTGGCGCTATATAAATAAAGATTATTATTATTATTATTATATCAGAGGGAGAAGAGGATTGGGCCTTGACAAGGTGCCTGATTGCATCTTAAGTCTTATTGAATGTTGGAGCCAGTCCACCGTATAAAAGCAGCCATAGAGTGTCCGGGTACCTGCTTGGATTTCAATCAAAATGAAGACTACTTTGATGTACATGTACACCAATTCGAGAAAAATGACAAGGATGAGGCAGTAAGACACGCTCAGCAGAGTACAAGCAGCATTGCTTGAAGAAGTAACTTGAGCGTGATCAAAATTGAATAAATTAAAATCTCAGACTACAGTGAACACAACTCTTAGCTGTGAAAGGGCTTTTTGTGTCCTTCTACAGTTTTTTCAACCAATGTATTGGATACGGATGGAAGCACGTCACACTATAATTTCAATTGAATGGAGCAGCAAGAATTACACTAAAGAAAAAAAAAAAAAAGAGTGTGAGAGTGACATGTGCAGATGCCTACATACAGCGTTGTATGCCGAGCAAACTGCAGCGCGTCACCTGCACTCACACACACACCTTGCAGAGCTGTGAAAAAGACACTGCAAGGCAAAAGGAAGATGTACACAGCGGTTGGTAAAGTAGCCTGCCTAAAGCACAGTACACAAAATCGCAATCTCTAACTGTCCCTCAGAGTCAGCAGAGCAGCGTTCTGTCCCAAACTGAATTAACAGCACAGTGACACTAAAATGGCGGCTTTATCCGACAACAATACCTTCCTTGTGTCACGGTTAGGGTAGCGTGTGTCTATTATATGAGTGTCTGTAAAATGTAACGTTACGCAGACTTATTCTGCCCTTGGGACGCAAAAAATAAGACAGCAGTAATCATTTACTGTATAAAACTCCACCTATGCGCAACAAAACAAGCACGTTCCCTCTTACAGTTCCTGCGCTGACATGTGAGTAGGGAGTTTGGATACATATCAAAAAACTGACCGGCACATCCAAACTTAGATTCAGTGTGAACAGGTGCTAAACCTAGAGTCACCAACTCATATACATACAAGAAGAAAAGGTAGCACACTGTAGCGCTATAGCTTGCAAACACGAAATATGAAAAATATGAAAAATGAATTACATCATTACCTTAGAAATATGAAAAATTGAGAAGTCTTAGCGCATAAGATGGCCAAATTATGTGAGCCTGATAGCCACTTCAAGGCTCTTCTCGTATATCAGGTCCCTAACTAATGCCTATCCTCGCTTTAGAAAAGTCTGTCTGCATGGGAACCTATGAATCCTCTTTTCAGACTAAAATCTACATCTCTGTGGAGGGGTGATGAACATGCTGTAATTAAAAGGCCAATGACCACCAGGTGGAGTGCTCAGGCAGAAGGTAAATGAATACATATCAAAAAACTGACCGGCACATCCAAACTTAGATTCAGTGTGAACAGGTGCTAAACCTAGAGTCACCAACTCATATACATACAAGAAGAAAAGGTAGCACACTGTAGCGCTATAGCTTGCAAACACGAAATATGAAAAATATGAAAAATGAATTACATCATTACCTTAGAAATATGAAAAATTGAGAAGTCTTAGCGCATAAGATGGCCAAATTATGTGAGCCTGATAGCCACGTCAAGGCTCTTCTCGTATATCAGGTCCCTAACTAATGCCTATCCTCGCTTTAGAAAGTCTGTCTGCATGGGAACCTATGAATCCTCTTTTCAGACTAAAATCTACATCTCTGTGGAGGGGTGATGAACCTGCTGTAATTAAAAGGCCTGTGACCACCAGGTGGAGTGCTCAGGCAGAAGGTAAATGAATACATATCAAAAAACTGACCGGCACATCCAAACTTAGATTCAGTGTGAACAGGTGCTAAACCTAGAGTCACCAACTCATATACATACAAGAAGAAAAGGTAGCACACTGTAGCGCTATAGCTTGCAAACACGAAATATGAAAAATATGAAAAATGAATTACATCATTACCTTAGAAATATGAAAAATTGAGAAGTCTTAGCGCATAAGATGGCCAAATTATGTGAGCCTGATAGCCACGTCAAGGCTCTTCTCGTATATCAGGTCCCTAACTAATGCCTATCCTCGCTTTAGAAAGTCTGTCTGCATGGGAACCTATGAATCCTCTTTTCAGACTAAAATCTACATCTCTGTGGAGGGGTGATGAACCTGCTGTAATTAAAAGGCCTGTGACCACCAGGTGGAGTGCTCAGGCAGAAGGTAAATGAATACATATCAAAAAACTGACCGGCACATCCAAACTTAGATTCAGTGTGAACAGGTGCTAAACCTAGAGTCACCAACTCATATACATACAAGAAGAAAAGGTAGCACACTGTAGCGCTATAGCTTGCAAACACGAAATATGAAAAATATGAAAAATGAATTACATCATTACCTTAGAAATATGAAAAATTGAGAAGTCTTAGCGCATAAGATGGCCAAATTATGTGAGCCTGATAGCCACGTCAAGGCTCTTCTCGTATATCAGGTCCCTAACTAATGCCTATCCTCGCTTTAGAAAAGTCTGTCTGCATGGGAACCTATGAATCCTCTTTTCAGACTAAAATCTACATCTCTGTGGAGGGGTGATGAACCTGCTGTAATTAAAAGGCCTGTGACCACCAGGTGGAGTGCTCAGGCAGAAGGTAAATGAATACATATCAAAAAACTGACCGGCACATCCAAACTTAGATTCAGTGTGAACAGGTGCTAAACCTAGAGTCACCAACTCACATACATACAAGAAGAAAAGGTAGCACACTGTAGCGCTATAGCTTGCAAACACGAAATATGAAAAATATGAAAAATGAATTACATCATTACCTTAGAAATATGAAAAATTGAGAAGTCTTAGCGCATAAGATGGCCAAATTATGTGAGGCTGATAGCCACGTCAAGGCTCTTCTCGTATATCAGGTCCCTAACTAATGCTATCCTCGCTTTAGAAAAGTCCTGTCTGCATGGGAACTCATGAATCCTCTTTTCAGACTAAAATCTACATCTCTGTGAGGTGATGAACCTGCTGTAATTAAAAGGCTTGACACCAGTGGAGTCTCAGCAGAAGGTAAATGAATACATTAAAAAACTACCGGCACATCCAAACTTAGATATCAGTTAACAGGTGCTAAACCTAGAGTCACCAACTCACATACATACAAGAAGAAAAGGTAGCACACTGTAGCGCTATAGCTTGCAAACACGAAATATGAAAAATATGAAAAATGAATTACATCATTACCTTAGAAATATGAAAAATTGAGAAGTCTTAGCGCATAAGATGGCCAAATTATGTGAGCCTGATAGCCACGTCAAGGCTCTTCTCGTATATCAGGTCCCTAACGAGGATAGGCATTAGTTAGGGACCTGATATACGAGAAGAGCCTTGACATGGCTATCAGGCTCACATAATTTGGCCATCTTATGCGCTAAGACTTCTCAATTTTTCATATTTCTAAGGTAATGATGTAATTCATTTTTCATATTTTTCATATTTCGTGTTTGCAAGCTATAGCGCTACAGTGTGCTACCTTTTCTTCTAGTAGGGAGTTTGGAGACGTTTCTGAATTTATCCCAGGTATCCAAGCATATCAGGCCGATAGGAGAGCATTAAAACCACCCACGGTGGTGACTTAAATATGGTGAATCGAACCAGTGAAGAACTGTAGGTCGATGCGAATGATTGTGCGATCACATGACACACGTTTATAATAACCCTTGCTAGACACGAGTAACTTTGTAGACATTTGGACACACCTGAACCCAGATGGCAGTGAATATTCATTCTATTCGGCGCCACATGACTCTTGGTCCAGAATAGATTATATATTGCTAGCACAGGAGCTATTTAGGGGAGTGGAAGAGGCAGATGTGCACAACGTAGCTATATATGACCACGCGCCCGTATCAGTGACCCTGCCAGATATGGTGCAGATGGGGCCAAACCAAACTTGGCGCTTCCCGACCTATTTGTTAATGGATGAGAAGTTTCGACATCACACTGTCATGTGTGCATTGCCACGAAGATCGTCGCGGTTGCACATTTTGACTTCTCACAGCTGAGCTGCTGTTTCTTTGTGTTTGGCAGCTAGGGAGTTAATTCTGTCTGTGCTCGGTGCTGGGACTGGGTGCAGTTTCTCCCGGCTGCAATTGATTATTTGTTGATTGGTTTCCTTTAAATTCCTGGTTGTCTGCTTGGGGAGTTGCCAGTGAAACCTTCATGCAGACCACAGATAGGAATGAATCTGTATAGACTTTAGTTGTGAGCTCCTTAGTTGTTCTAAGCTCAACTTGGTTAGAGTTTATTTCCCAGACCATTTATTTTCCTTTGGTGTTTGAGTGTGTATGCAAGCGAGTGTTATCCTGTCTGTCTTATATGTCTAATCTGTGTATTTAGCTAAGATCAGCCCATATCCCTTTGGTGGTAGTCAGGATCCTTCTTAGGACTGATTACAGGGTTCAGGGTCTGATAGGAGACAGGGTTAGGTTGGTGACTTGGACCTCTGAACCATTATCAGTACCTCCAAGGTGAGGGATTAGTTAGGACCCCAGTTTAGGGTCAGGTTAGATCCCGGTCCACCTCTTTCCTGTTTCAGCTCATCAAGTCCTCAAGATTAACCCTGGGTTCAGCAGATATCGTGTCAGGTAAATCTATTCTATACTTACATGCTGATGTTGCTATACTAGTTGTTGTATAGAGTGTTGTTCCTGTATTAATAGTTTACTGACATTGTATACATATCATTAGACAGCGTGACATTTTCACTGGCCATAAAAATTATCTCCAGTTACCATGGATCCAGTAGCCCAGCTGGCTCTGCAGTTGCAGGGATTATCCATGGAGCTGACGGACATTAAGTCCAAAGTTTTGTCTCCCCTGGAGCAAACCAGAGTTGAACCTAAGGTTGCTCTCCCGGACAGGTTCACTGGTGGGCGAGACAAATTTTTCACCTTCCGGGAGGCATGTAAATTGTATTTTCGGCTTCGGCCTCGATCATCAGGGAGTGAGGAGCAGAGAGTGGGAATTGTTATCTCACTTCTGCAAGGGGACCCTCAATCCTGGGCATTTTCCCTTCCTCCGGGATCCCTGGCTCTACTGTCTGTAGATCAATTTTTTACTGCCCTGGGATTGGTATATGATGACCCAGATCGGGTCTCTCTTGCTGAGACAAAATTACGTAAGATACAGCAGGGAGATCGTCCGGCAGAGGAATTTGCTTCTGAGTTTCGTAGATGGGCCACAGATACTCAGTGGAATGACCCAGCTCTTAGGAGCCAGTTTTGTCATGGGCTTTCTGATAAATTAAAAGACGTTTTGGCTCAGTATGAGTCTCCTCCTTCTCTGGAGGCTGCTATGGCCTTAGCTATCCGTACTGATAGACGGCTTCGGGAGAGGGGTGAGGTAACCCCACTCCCTGTTGTTTCTCCACCTACCACTAAAGTCCCTTATGTTGAGGTTCCCCTTGTCTGTTCGGATGAGCCTATGCAGTTGGGAGGGACATCATTTCGTAGGAGGGGATTGGCGGTACGCCGCAGGACTAGAAGATGTTTTTTCTGCGGGAAAAAGGGACATTTTGTTGGAGAATGTCCATCCCGTGCCTTGTTGAGCCAAAAGTCGCCGGAAAACTGTTAATCCCAGGTTGTGTGGTGGACGACAACCTGGGAGTATGTATTTCATCCGCCAGTTCTTCTCAGTTCCTTGTACCAGTGGAGGTGGTAGTTGGTACGAGAGTGGAGAGATTGTCTGTTCTTCTTGATAGTGGTTCCGGGGCTAATCTGGTTGACGCTCAGTTTGCTCAGGCTCAAGGTATGCATCTGAGTGTATTGGTCAAACCGATCCCTATATTCTCCATTGACGCCAGGCCTCTCGGCCAAGGTAGCTTTGTTCATGAGGTTCATAACATTGACCTTCGGGTAGGGGCAATACATAGGGAACAATTATCTTGTTATGTGTTGGAGGGTCTACCTACTCCCATTGTGTTGGGACTTCCTTGGTTGGTTAAACATAACCCTGTGATTAATTGGCAGTCCAGAGAAATAAGCCAATGGGGTGAGTTTTGCAAAAGCAACTGCATGAACACAGTCATCAGGGCGGTCGTACCTAGTACATTGCCTCCTTTTTTGGAGGATTTTGGGGATGTTTTCTCTGAGGAGGGGTGTCAGGAGTTGCCTCCTCATCGCGTGTATGACTGCTCTATTAATCTCCTTCCTGATGCTAAGTTGCCTAAAGCTAGGTTGTATAATCTTTCTGGTCCTGAGAGGCAGGCTATGAAAGATTATATTTCTGAAAGTCTGGCCAAAGGGCATATTAGACCTTCATCTTCCCCAGTAGCCGCGGGGTTCTTCTTTGTGAAGAAGAAAGATGGAGGCCTACGCCCTTGCTTGGATTTCCGCGAACTTAATCGGATTACTGTTCGAGATCCGTATCCACTCCCTCTTATTCCTGATCTCTTCAATCAAATTGTTGGCGCCAAATGGTTTTCTAAATTGGATCTCAGGGGGGCGTATAATCTGATTAGGATAAAAGAGGGGGATGAGTGGAAAACGGCGTTTAACACGCCGGAGGGACATTATGAGAACCTAGTCATGCCTTTTGGTCTGACTACTGCACCAGCAGTATTCCAACATTTTGTTAATGACATTTTTCGTCACCTTGTGGGGCTGTTTGTGGTTGTATATTTGGACGACATTTTAATTTACTCGCCAGATCTTGTGTCTCATCAGGAACATGTGAGACAGGTGTTGCAGATCTTGCGAGACAATAAATTATACGCCAAACTGGAGAAGTGTGTATTTGCCGTACAGGAACTTCAGTTTTTTGGGTTTTTTGGTGTCAGCCTCCGGTTTCCGTATGGACCCTGAAAAGGTGAGAGCAGTGCTTGAATGGGATCAGCCAGGGGATCTTAAGGCTCTGCAGCGTTTTTTGGGGTTTGCTAACTACTACCGGAAATTTATTTGTAATTTCTCATCTGTCGTCAAACCTCTCACTGACATGACAAGAAAAGGGACGGATTTTTCTAAATGGTCGGACAAAGCTTGCCAAGCCTTTTCCTCTTTGAAGAAATGTTTTGCTTCGGCACCCGTTCTCATCCAACCAGATGCATCTCAGCCGTTCATTGTGGAGGTGGATGCGTCTGACGTAGGGGTGGGTGCTATATTGTCCCAGGGTCCGTCCCCTGGTAAATGGCATCCGTGCGCTTTCTTTTCTAAGAAATTGTCGTCCGCCGAAAGGAATTATGATATCGGCAATAGGGAACTTTTGGCCATTAAGTTAGCTTTTGAAGAATGGCGTCACTTTTTGGAGGGGGCAGTCCACCCGGTTACCGTTATTACTGATCACAAGAACCTGTTGTATTTGGAATCCGCTAAGCGTCTGAATTCCAGACAAGCTCGATGGTCGTTGTTTTTTACCAGGTTTAATTTTGTCGTCACTTATCGCCCGGGGTCTAAGAATGTAAAGGCTGATGCCTTGTCTCGCAGTTTCCCAGGGGCCGGGAAAACGGATGACCCGAGTCCTATCCTTCAGGAGGGGGTGGTAGTGTCGGCTGTATTTTCTGAGCTTGAGGAGGAGGTGTTAGAGGCTCAGGGGGACGCCCCTGCAGGACCTCCAGGGAGACTGTTTGTCCCAAATCTGTTGAGACAAAAGGTTATTGAGGCACATCATAATTCTGCTCTAGCAGGACATCCAGGGAGTAAGGCTACTTTAGATCTCCTTTCTCGCCGGTTTTGGTGGCCTAATGCTAATAAAGATGTTATAACTTTTGTCGCGTCATGTGGGGTGTGTGCTTGCTCTAAAACCCCTCATACCCGTCCGTCTGGGACCCTTTTACCCTTGAAACTTCCGGAGCGTCCATGGACTCATTTATTTATGGACTTCATTACGGACCTTCCTCCGTCGTCAGGGAATACTGTCATACTGGTGGTTGTTGACAGGTTCAGTAAGATGGCACATTTCGTTGCTCTTCCTGCACTCCCTAATGCTAAAACTCTGGCGCAGGTGTTAATTAGGGAGATCGTTAGACTTCATGGGTTGCCTTCTGATGTGGTGTCAGATAGGGGGTCTCAGTTTGTGTCCAAATTTTGGAGGGCATTTTGTTTACGTCGGGGGATGCAATTGTCATTTTCCTCGGCTTTTCATCCGCAGACCAATGGTCAGACAGAGCGTCTGAATCAGAGCTTAGAGACATATCTCCGGTGTTTTGTCTCAGAGAACCAAGAAGACTGGTCTTCTTTCTTGCCTCTGGCAGAGTTCGCTCTTAACAACAGGCGGAGCGAGTCCACTGGTAAGTCCCCGTTTTTTGGGGCATATGGTTTTCATCCTCAGTTTTGTACTTTCAATGGGGGGGGCCCTTCTGGGGTTCCTGAGGAGGAGCGTTTCTCGTCGTCACTTGCTTCTGTGTGGAGAGGTGTATTGAATAATCTGAGTGCGATGGGGAACCGTTACAAACGTATGGCTGATAGGAGGAGAGTTTCTGGTCCAGATCTGAATGTGAACGATCTGGTATGGTTGTCTACCAGGAATATAAAACTTAAAGTGCCCTCCTGGAAACTGGGTCCCAGATTCATCGGGCCGTACAGGATCAGTTCCATAATTAATCCTGTGGCATTTCGTCTGGACCTCCCTCCTACGTTTAAAATTCATAATGTGTTCCACAAGTCATTACTTAAAAGGTATGTGGCACCAGTCATACCGTCACCTCTACCTCCTCCTCCTGTGTTGGTCAATGGTAACTTGGAATTTCAAGTATCAAAGATCATTGACTCACGTCTGAATCGCCGGTCCCTTCAGTACTTGGTGCATTGGAAGGGGTATGGTCCAGAGGAGAGGACGTGGGTCCCTGCATCTGATGTTAACGCAGATCGTTTGGTTCGGACCTTCCACAGAACTCACCCGGGCAGGCCTGGCTCTGAGGGTCCGGAGGCCCCTCGTAGAAGGGGGCGTACTGTCATGTGTGCATTGCCACGAAGATCGTCGCGGTTGCACATTTTGACTTCTCACAGCTGAGCTGCTGTTTCTTTGTGTTTGGCAGCTAGGGAGTTAATTCTGTCTGTGCTCGGTGCTGGGACTGGGTGCAGTTTCTCCCGGCTGCAATTGATTATTTGTTGATTGGTTTCCTTTAAATTCCTGGTTGTCTGCTTGGGGAGTTGCCAGTGAAACCTTCATGCAGACCACAGATAGGAATGAATCTGTATAGACTTTAGTTGTGAGCTCCTTAGTTGTTCTAAGCTCAACTTGGTTAGAGTTTATTTCCCAGACCATTTATGTTCCTTTGGTGTTTGAGTGTGTATGCAAGCGAGTGTTATCCTGTCTGTCTTATATGTCTAATCTGTGTATTTAGCTAAGATCAGCCCATATCCCTTTGGTGGTAGTCAGGATCCTTCTTAGGACTGATTACAGGGTTCAGGGTCTGATAGGAGACAGGGTTAGGTTGGTGACTTGGACCTCTGAACCATTATCAGTACCTCCAAGGTGAGGGATTAGTTAGGACCCCAGTTTAGGGTCAGGTTAGATCCCGGTCCACCTCTTTCCTGTTTCAGCTCATCAAGTCCTCAAGATTAACCCTGGGTTCAGCAGATATCGTGTCAGGTAAATCTATTCTATACTTACATGCTGATGTTGCTATACTAGTTGTTGTATAGAGTGTTGTTCCTGTATTAATAGTTTACTGACATTGTATACATATCATTAGACAGCGTGACACACGTGAAGCAATGGTGTTTTTAATATGTAAGGGATAATGGAGATACTAGGGATAGGCCGGAACTTTTATGGGCAGCAGGGAAGGGAGTAATGCGCGGGAAACTAATAGGTTATCAGACAACGCTAAAAAAGAAGATCGCGACAAACTACTCGCAGGCTAGCAGGATATTACGCGATAGGTACACGGCAAACAAGACAAGTTCATCAACACAGGTTAAAAATAGATGTAAGCAGGCTAAGGCTGACTTACACGTATGGGTATATCGACGAGAGAGAAGCAGTAATAACAATTATAGAGCCGATGTATATCGTTATGGTAGCAAATGAGGGAGACTATTAGCACGACTAGCGAAAGGAAATCACATTCGTCATCAACATATTACAGCGTTAACGAATAAACATGGGATCATGAACACAGACCCTCGAACCATAAACACCATTCTACAAGAATACTACTCAGACTTATATAAGGTGGAACATACGGATAGTGCGGAGGGTAACACCTTTGTAGATGGAATACGGTTACCATCCATCACAAACTATCAGCTTCTCCTTTTAAAAAAACAAATTGAGGTGACGGAAGTGACAGCGGCGATAAGTTACTTTAAATACGGGAAAGCTCCAGGACCTGACGGGTTTACAGCCAAATTATTAAAATTATTGAGTGAGGATATCCCGTCCACATTGGTACGCACCTTCAATCATATATTGGAGACAGGAGGGTTGCCCAGCCATTCAAACATGTCACACATGAAGTTGCTACTAAAACCAAACAAACCTTCACATCTGCCTGGATCCTATCGTACATTCTCACTCATTGACCATTATATCAAGATTTTGTCCAGGATCATGGCAGATCTTTTGAGTAGCATTGTTCCTACGCTGATAGGGCGATCACAAGTGGCCTTTGTTAGCTACTTTGTTGGCTACTATCAGTCTCACTATGCATAACACATGTGTGCAGTGGGCAGTATTACCTTTGCCTTCGGTGGAGTAGGAAAACCCCTCTCCTATCGAAGTGTTAGTTGGGGAGATGGAAGATTTGACACCGGGACCTGAATTGTAATACTTAAATGTGACAGGTGACAAATTTGTTAAGGCGCAACTCCGCGGCCCCTACGTTGAGTCTAGCCCGTGAAAATTTACTGGTTGTCAATGGGGAACCCCAACACCCCGGTGCAGCTACAGTATTTAAACAATTAGAGCTGAACCAAGATTTGCTGTATCAGGTTTATAAAATACATGTTGAAATTTTTTAGCAATTGCTGCTACCGCAGTCATATCGGAGGTTGGTAATGGACTTAGCGCATGCGCATGTACTAGGGTGACATTTGTGCCAAAAGAAAACCCTACACAGAATTATACAACGGTTTTACTGGCTGGGGGTCTATCAAGAAGTTAAACGGTATTGTAACTCTTGTCGCATGCGCCAGGTACACAGTCCTCAGCCTCATTTAGTGAGTCCCTTGGTGCCATTAAAAATTTTAGAGGTCCAGTTTGAGAGAATACCCATGGATCTGGTGGAGCCGGTTAATAAATCAGCAAGGGGTCATCAACAGGGGCAATAAAAGGGGCACTGTGTGGGTCACCAGTTTTGAGCACACCCAAGTTCAAAAGAGAATTCATTGTCCAGACTGATGCGTCAGAGGTAGGTCTGGGTGCCGTGTTGTCTCAGGACTGGAGCTTAATGGGGAGGAGCATCCCATTAGTTTCCTGAGTCGAAAACTTACTCCATCAAAAAACAGAGACAGCATTGTAGAGAGAGAGTGCCTGGCGTTAAAGTGGGCACTGGAGTCGTTGCGCTACTATTTGTTGGGGATAACATTTTGTTTTGTAAATGATCATTCCCCTGTGACTGGCAGTGTTGTAGCCCAGGGAGTAGAGTTCAGGTGGTAGAAAGATGAACATAACAGGAGACTTGGAAAACGTTGGCAAACAGTTATTTAATCTGAAAACGGACAGGCAAATTCAGGTGAGATCCATGCCTTGTTAATTTTCAGAAAAATAAGCCGGTCTACATTGTCTGAGGATAGTCGCATGCGACGGTCTGTTAGTACACCACCTGCAGCACTAAAGACGCGCTCAGATAATACACTGGCAGCAGGGCAAGCCAGCACCTCCAAGGCATACCACACATCAAATACAAATATAACAGTAATAATAATATTATTAATAAAAAATGAAATTGCACACACAGTACACAGACACAGCTCATATGTGTGTATGAGAGAGTGTTTCTGTGTGTAGTTCATGCCTCTAGCCTAGAAGATCAGTCTTGCTAAAATCTTTAACACTGACCCTGTTCTGTTCTTAAAATGGTGGATGCTGAACTGCTTCTCAGCCCCTCATACACAATCATTATGTGGCACTGCTGGGCTCAGTCAGAGGCATCAGATTGAACTAGGCTGTCCTGAGTCATTCTCAATAGAACATTTTGTTCAGCAGTTCATCTAGTTCATTTAGTTCAGAGGTCACATGATGCATTTCCTATCAGATCCTCACAGGATAGGGTGGAGAAAAACTGAACTAAATGAACTAATCTTTTGAACTAATCTTTTCAGTGAACTAGTTCATGGTGAACTAATCACCAAAATTAACTAGATTTCCCATCACTATGGTGTACACCTTGGTGGCGCTGTCACAAAACTTTGCCACATTTGTAACATACAGCTCTTGCCCTGTGCAGAGGCGCTGCTTGTGCTCCCTCTTGTTGCAGAGGTGTCTACAATGCCTCGACGCACAGAGCTGCTTTGTAAAGCAGTAGCAGCAGCAGCGCTCTCGGCTGGAATGGAGAACATTATGGATTTCAACAGTGTGTCTTGGTCCTCCAGCATTTTACGGTCCCGGTTCAACGGTGTGATGAGGCTTTGTAAGTTGTCCCGGTAGCGAGGGTCTAGGAGGGTGTACACCCAATAATCTGACGTGGTGAGAATGTGGCCGATGCAGCGGTCGTTTCTCAGGCAGTGCAGCATGAAATCAACCATGTGCTGCAGACTCACAACTGGCCAACAAACGCTGTCCTCTGGAAGAGCGTCACACTAATAGATTTTTGTAAATTTAAAATAGAATAAAGCAGCAGCAATTTTTGAAAAATTACAAGGATGAGCCAGTGACAGACACTCAGCAGAGTACACGCTGCGGTGGTTGAAGTGGAGCGGGATCTACACTCCTACAAAAAAATTAAACCTCAGACTACAGTGAACACTGAAACACAACTGTTCACTTGCTGTGAAAGGCCTTTTTGTGGACTTCTATTAAGTTTGCAAGCAATGTATTGTATTTTGATGGAAGAGCGTCACACTAATAGATTTTTGTAAATTTAAAATAGAAGAAAGCAGCAGCAATTTTTGAAAAATTACAAGGATGAGCCAGTGACAGACACTCAGCAGAGTACACGCTGCGGTGGTTGAAGTGGAGCGGGATCTACACTCCTACAAAAAAATTAAACCTCAGACTACAGTGAACACTGAAACACAACTGTTCACTTGCTGTGAAAGGCCTTTTTGTGGACTTCTATTATGTTTGCAAGCAATGTATTGTATTTTGATGGAAGAACGTCACACTAATAGATTTTTGTAAATTTCAAATAGAAGAAAGCAGCAGCAATTTTTGAAAAATTACAAGGATGAGCTAGTGACAGACACTCAGCAGAGTACACGCTGCGGTGGTTGAAGTAAGTGGAGCGGGATCTACACTCCTACAAAAAAATTAAACCTCAGACTACAGTGAACACTGAAACACAACTGTTCACTTGCTGTGAAAGGCCTTTTTGTGGACTTCTATTAAGTTTGCAAGCAATGTATTGTATTTTGATGGAAGAGCGTCACACTAATAGATTTTGGTACATTTAAAATAGAATAAAGCAGCAGCAATTTTTGAAAAATTACAAGGATGAGCCAGTGACAGACACTCAGCAGAGTACACGCTGCGGTGGTTGAAGTGGAGCGGGATCTACACTCCTACAAAAAAATTAAACCTCAGACTACAGTGAACACTGAAACACAACTGTTCACTTGCTGTGAAAGGCCTTTTTGTGGACTTCTATTAAGTTTGCAAGCAATGTATTGTATTTTGATGGAAGAGCGTCACACTAATAGATTTTTGTAAATTTAAAATAGAATAAAGCAGCAGCAATTTTTGAAAAATTACAAGGATGAGCCAGTGACAGACACTCAGCAGAGTACACGCTGCGGTGGTTGAAGTAAGTGGAGCGGGATCTACATTCCTACAAAAAAATTAAACCTCAGACTACAGTGAACACTGAAACACAACTGTTCACTTGCTGTGAAAGGCCTTTTTGTGGACTTCTATTAAGTTTGCTAGCAATGTATTGTATTTTGATGGAAGAGCGTCACACTAATAGATTTTTGTAAATTTAAAATAGAATAAAGCAGCAGCAATTTTTGAAAAATTACAAGGATGAGCCAGTGACAGACACTCAGCAGAGTACACGCTGCGGTGGTTGAAGTAAGTGGAGCGGGATCTACACTCCTACAAAAAAATTAAACCTCAGACTACAGTGAACACTGAAACACAACTGTTCACTTGCTGTGAAAGGCCTTTTTGTGGACTTCTATTATGTTTGCAAGCAATGTATTGTATTTTGATGGAAGAGCGTCACACTAATAGATTTTTGTAAATTTAAAATAGAAGAAAGCAGCAGCAATTTTTGAAAAATTACAAGGATGAGCCAGTGACAGACACTCAGCAGAGTACACGCTGCGGTGGTTAAAGTGGAGCGGGATCTACACTCCTACAAAAAAATTAAACCTCAGACTAGAGTGAACACTGAAACACAACTGTTCACTTGCTGTGAAAGGCCTTTTTGTGGACTTCTATTATGTTTGCAAGCAATGTATTGTATTTTGATGGAAGAGCGTCACACTAATAGATTTTTGTAAATTTAAAATAGAAGAAAGCAGCAGCAATTTTTGAAAAATTACAAGGATGAGCCAGTGACAGACACTCAGCAGAGTACACGCTGCGGTGGTTGAAGTGGAGCGGGATCTACACTCCTACAAAAAAAATTAAACCTCAGACTACAGTGAACACTGAAACACAACATGTTCACTTGCTGTGAAAGGCCTTTTTGTGGACTTCTATTATGTTTGCAAGCAATGTATTGTATTTTGATGGAAGAGCGTCACACTAATAGATTTTTGTAAATTTTAAAATAGAAGAAAGCAGCAGCAATTTTTGAAAAATTACAAGGATGAGCCAGTGACAGATGCTCAGCAAAGTACACGCAGCATTAGTTGAATTAACTGGAGCGTGATCTGCACTCAAAAAATAAAAAAAATCACAGACTGCAGTGAACACTGAAACACAACTGTTCACTTGCTGTGAAAGGCCTTTTTGTGGACTTCTATTATGTTTGCAAGCAATGTATTGTATTTTGATGGAAGAGTGTCACACTAATAGATTTTTGTAAATTTAAAATAGAAGAAAGCAGCAGCAATTTTTGAAAAATTACAAGGATGAGCCAGTGACAGACACTCAGCAGAGTACACGCTGCGGTGGTTGAAGTGGAGCGGGATCTACACTCCTACAAAAAAATTAAACCTCAGACTACAGTGAACACTGAAACACAACTGTTCACTTGCTGTGAAAGGCCTTTTTGTGGACTTCTATTAAGTTTGCAAGCAATGTATTGTATTTTGATGGAAGAGCGTCACACTAATAGATTTTTGTAAATTTAAAATAGAATAAAGCAGCAGAATTTTTGAAAAATTACAAGGATGAACCAGTGACAGACACTCAGCAGAGTACACGCTGCGGTGGTTGAAGTAAGTGGAGCGGGATCTACACTCCTACAAAAAAATTAAACCTCAGACTACAGTGAACACTGAAACACAACTGTTCACTTGCTGTGAAAGGCCTTTTTGTGGACTTCTATTATGTTTGCAAGCAATGTATTGTATTTTGATGGAAGAGCGTCACACTAATAGATTTTTGTAAATTTAAAATAGAAGAAAGCAGCAGCAATTTTGAAAAATTACAAGGATGAGCCAGTGACAGACACTCAGCAGAGTACACGCTGCGGTGGTTAAAGTGGAGCGGGATCTACACTCCTACAAAAAAATTAAACCTCAGACTAGAGTGAACACTGAAACACAACTGTTCACTTGCTGTGAAAGGCCTTTTTGTGGACTTCTATTATGTTTGCAAGCAATGTATTGTATTTTGATGGAAGAGCGTCACACTAATAGATTTTTGTAAATTTAAAATAGAATAAAGCAGCAGCAATTTTTGAAAAATTACAAGGATGAGCCAGTGACAGACACTCAGCAGAGTACACGCTGCGGTGGTTGAAGTGGAGCGGGATCTACACTCCTACAAAAAAATTAAACCTCAGACTACAGTGAACACTGAAACACAACTGTTCACTTGCTGTGAAAGGCCTTTTTGTGGACTTCTATTATGTTTGCAAGCAATGTATTGTATTTTGATGGAAGAGCGTCACACTAATAGATTTTTGTAAATTTAAAATAGAAGAAAGCAGCAGCAATTTTTGAAAAATTACAAGGATGAGCCAGTGACAGATGCTCAGCAAAGTACACGCAGCATTAGTTGAATTAACTGGAGCGTGATCTGCACTCAAAAAATAAAAAAAATCACAGACTGCAGTGAACACTGAAACACAACTGTTCACTTGCTGTGAAAGGCCTTTTTGTGGACTTCTATTATGTTTGCAAGCAATGTATTGTATTTTGATGGAAGAGTGTCACACTAATAGATTTTTGTAAATTTAAAATAGAAGAAAGCAGCAGCAATTTTTGAAAAATTACAAGGATGAGCCAGTGACAGACACTCAGCAGAGTACACGCTGCGGTGGTTGAAGTGGAGCGGGATCTACACTCCTACAAAAAAATTAAACCTCAGACTACAGTGAACACTGAAACACAACTGTTCACTTGCTGTGAAAGGCCTTTTTGTGGACTTCTATTAAGTTTGCTAGCAATGTATTGTATTTTGATGGAAGAGCGTCACACTAATAGATTTTTGTAAATTTAAAATAGAATAAAGCAGCAGCAATTTTTGAAAAATTACAAGGATGAGCCAGTGACAGACACTCAGCAGAGTACACGCTGCGGTGGTTGAAGTAAGTGGAGCGGGATCTACACTCCTACAAAAAAATTAAACCTCAGACTACAGTGAACACTGAAACACAACTGTTCACTTGCTGTGAAAGGCCTTTTTGTGGACTTCTATTATGTTTGCAAGCAATGTATTGTATTTTGATGGAAGAGCGTCACACTAATAGATTTTTGTAAATTTAAAATAGAAGAAAGCAGCAGCAATTTTTGAAAAATTACAAGGATGAGCCAGTGACAGACACTCAGCAGAGTACACGCTGCGGTGGTTAAAGTGGAGCGGGATCTACACTCCTACAAAAAAATTAAACCTCAGACTAGAGTGAACACTGAAACACAACTGTTCACTTGCTGTGAAAGGCCTTTTTGTGGACTTCTATTATGTTTGCAAGCAATGTATTGTATTTTGATGGAAGAGCGTCACACTAATAGATTTTTGTAAATTTAAAATAGAAGAAAGCAGCAGCAATTTTTGAAAAATTACAAGGATGAGCCAGTGACAGACACTCAGCAGAGTACACGCTGCGGTGGTTGAAGTGGAGCGGGATCTACACTCCTACAAAAAAATTAAACCTCAGACTACAGTGAACACTGAAACACAACTGTTCACTTGCTGTGAAAGGCCTTTTTGTGGACTTCTATTATGTTTGCAAGCAATGTATTGTATTTTGATGGAAGAGCGTCACACTAATAGATTTTTGTAAATTTAAAATAGAAGAAAGCAGCAGCAATTTTTGAAAAATTACAAGGATGAGCCAGTGACAGATGCTCAGCAAAGTACACGCAGCATTAGTTGAATTAACTGGAGCGTGATCTGCACTCAAAAAATAAAAAAAATCACAGACTGCAGTGAACACTGAAACACAACTGTTCACTTGCTGTGAAAGGCCTTTTTGTGGACTTCTATTAAGTTTGCAAGCAATGTATTGTATTTTGATGGAAGAGCGTCACACTAATAGATTTTTGTAAATTTAAAATAGAATAAAGCAGCAGCAATTTTTGAAAAATTACAAGGATGAACCAGTGACAGACACTCAGCAGAGTACACGCTGCGGTGGTTGAAGTAAGTGGAGCGGGATCTACACTCCTACAAAAAAATTAAACCTCAGACTACAGTGAACACTGAAACACAACTGTTCACTTGCTGTGAAAGGCCTTTTTGTGGACTTCTATTATGTTTGCAAGCAATGTATTGTATTTTGATGGAAGAGCGTCACACTAATAGATTTTTGTAAATTTAAAATAGAAGAAAGCAGCAGCAATTTTTGAAAAATTACAAGGATGAGCCAGTGACAGACACTCAGCAGAGTACACGCTGCGGTGGTTAAAGTGGAGCGGGATCTACACTCCTACAAAAAAATTAAACCTCAGACTAGAGTGAACACTGAAACACAACTGTTCACTTGCTGTGAAAGGCCTTTTTGTGGACTTCTATTATGTTTGCAAGCAATGTATTGTATTTTGATGGAAGAGCGTCACACTAATAGATTTTCGTAAATTTAAAATAGAAGAAAGCAGCAGCAATTTTTGAAAATTACAAGGATGAGCCAGTGACAGACACTCAGCAGAGTACACGCTGCGGTGGTTGAAGTGGAGCGGGATCTACATTCCTACAAAAAAATTAAACCTCAGACTACAGTGAACACTGAAACACAACTGTTCACTTGCTGTGAAAGGCCTTTTTGTGGACTTCTATTATGTTTGCAAGCAATGTATTGTATTTTGATGGAAGAGCGTCACACTAATAGATTTTTGTAAATTTAAAATAGAAGAAAGCAGCAGCAATTTTTGAAAAATTACAAGGATGAGCCAGTGACAGATGCTCAGCAAAGTACACGCAGCATTAGTTGAATTAACTGGAGCGTGATCTGCACTCAAAAAATAAAAAAAATCACAGACTGCAGTGAACACTGAAACACAACTGTTCACTTGCTGTGAAAGGCCTTTTTGTGGACTTCTATTATGTTTGCAAGCAATGTATTGTATTTTGATGGAAGAGTGTCACACTAATAGATTTTTGTAAATTTAAAATAGAAGAAAGCAGCAGCAATTTTTGAAAAATTACAAGGATGAGCCAGTGACAGACACTCAGCAGAGTACACGCTGCGGTGGTTGAAGTGGAGCGGGATCTACACTCCTACAAAAAAATTAAACCTCAGACTACAGTGAACACTGAAACACAACTGTTCACTTGCTGTGAAAGGCCTTTTTGTGGACTTCTATTAAGTTTGCAAGCAATGTATTGTATTTTGATGGAAGAGCGTCACACTAATAGATTTTGGTAAATTTAAAATAGAATAAAGCAGCAGCAATTTTTGAAAAATTACAAGGATGAGCCAGTGACAGACTCTCAGCAGAGTACACGCTGCGGTGGTTGAAGTGGAGCGGGATCTACACTCCTACAAAAAAATTAAACCTCAGACTACAGTGAACACTGAAACACAACTGTTCACTTGCTGTGAAAGGCCTTTTTGTGGACTTCTATTATGTTTGCAAGCAATGTATTGTATTTTGATGGAAGAGCGTCACACTAATAGATTTTTGTAAATTTAAAATAGAAGAAAGCAGCAGCAATTTTTGAAAAATTACAAGGATGAGCCAGTGACAGATGCTCAGCAGAGTACACGCAGCATTAGTTGAATTAACTGGAGCGTGATCTGCACTCAAAAATAAAAAAAATCACAGACTGCAGTGAACACTGAAACACAACTGTTCACTTGCTGTGAAAGGCTCCTTTGTGGACTTCTATAGTGTTTGCAACCAAGGTATTGTATACGGATGGAAGCACGTCACACTATTATTTCAATTGCATGGAGCAGTGATAAGGAAATTTAATTAGGATAAAAATATCCTTCCGTGTTTGCTGCTTGCTTCTCCAAATCTCTATATAATGTCTTTTTGAGCGCTCAGAACGAAATGAGGACTGTCCACACGAAAGTGTCAGTATAACAGTTCGTCAAAGACATACATTTATTATTCATTCAAGGTTTTATACGTTTACAAAAAGGGGCTGGTTAGTCAATTAACATACAATTAAAAGCTGCTAGATTATTGGCTGTTCTAGTGTAAATATGATAATTATGATTAAAAGAGCTGAAGTTGCAGAATTATTGTTTATATTCTTGTGACCTAGTTGTCTTGAATAACTATAATGTAAACAACAGATATCTAATAGGACTTTTTGTACTTCATGCATTTGTTCCTTTACGAAGGCCTCTTATGAAGGCCAGATTTTTTAAAACGACTGATTATAGCTGGCCTAGAAATATGTGAGCACAGGGTTTTTTAGCAAGTGAGATCTATCTAACTGTGAACTGTGAATACATATATGTGAATATACTTTGAATATATGGAATACATATATATTTCCATGACAGTCCCCCCTTAGATACCACTTGCCCTAAAAACCTGCTCCTGGCCCAAAGCGCTGCAACTCTTTTGTTCTGCCTGCGAGTTGAGACACCCCTAGCGCATGTCTCCTCCACCGAATATAGACTTTTCGCAAATGGGCGGTCAGGAGGACTGTCCCTGTCGGGGGTTTATGTGTTTGCAATCATAGTCTCCTTATTTGATAGGATGATTCATCAAGGATGTGTATTCTCAGTCTGGAGGTAGTTCGGAGATCTGGTCAAGCCAGGCAGTTCTATCTGGACTGGTGCGAGGTCCAAGATGGTGAGTGGCATCAAATTGGTTGTCTCCTGAACAGCTTTTTCCATTTTCCTGCGGATACAAGGAATTACACAGCAACCAGTAATTAATGCAAAAATGAGAACCCCCATAATGGCTGTCCCAACCTGTGCCAACATTTTCTGCCACCCACTCATCCACCCAAAGTATCGATCCCATGGGTCAGTGACACCTGAGTTCTGTTTCAGTTCCTCTGATAACTCATTAAGTTTCTGTATTGCCATTGTGACTTTACCATTTGGGCCAGTGTTGTCTGGGATGTAGGTGCAACAGGTGTCTTTGATCATTTTGTAAACACCTCCTTTCTCAGCTAGAATCATATCCAAAGCCATTCTATTCTGGAATGCCATAATGGAAGTGGGGCCTAACTGTGCTGCCAAACCTTTTACAGCATCTATGGTGAAGTTAACAAATCTCTGCTGGTTATAATAGATGTAATTTATCCAATCAACATTTTTGTTTATAGTGACTCAAATCCTGCTTTAACTTGGTCTCTGGCCTTGAACTCATCAGGTAGGTCATCTGGTCATCTGTCTGGTCAGTCAGAGCATCCACGACATCCTTCATGGCTTAGGTGTCTCTCCTGGTACGGGAGCTTCCTTGCAATGCGATACGTGGATTCAAACAGGCTTTCCCTCTAGTTACACAGAGGTTGATGTCATCTGGGGCTCTTGGACAGGATCATCAAATCTGGCAGTGAAGAGAAAAACTTGAGAATGGACATTAGTTTTTGACCAATTCAATTACATAAGTGTTATGATTTGGTAGCTGAGGAGAGCAGGCAAAAAAGGCAATACACCAGAGAGGTTGGAATCTATGGGATTGCAGTACCCTGACTAACCACCACAACTAAAGGCAGCCGTGGAGCGTTCCTACGTTGGTCCTAGACGCCTCGTCACAGCCTGAGAAGCTAACTACACCTAAAGATAGAAAAAGGAAAGCTATCTGCCCCGGAGCAGATCCCCAAAGAACATAGGAAGCCCCAAACATGTAATGGCGGTTAGACAAGAGGAAATACAGACACAGACAGAAAATAGTATGAGCAAACGTTGGGGCCCAAACTTCCTAAATAGAAGAGGATAGGAAAGGCACTTACTGCAACCCCAAAAAACCCTGAAAAGTACCAACTCTACTAATTACAAAAACACCTGAGATCACACGACCTCTACCACCTAAATTAGTTCTCTGGTGTAACAAAAACTAAACAGCAACCACTGAAAAAACTGGAAAAGGCAAATGAACAAACAGTGGCTGAACTAAACTGAGAGGAGCATAAGCCCCCCGAAGGGAACCCGGCAGACCCCACAGAAGTGCAGGACAAAATGCAGGCACCAAAAATCTAAAAGAAGAAAATGTCTTATCTGTTAGCAGAAGATGCAGGCACGAAACAGCTTTTCTGGGTCTCTGGGAGTGTGCCTTATGCTAAACAGTGCAATAGGGAGTGTGTCATGCCATGGTTTGCGTGTCTCTTGGGCAATTTTTCAGCATTCTATTCTTAAGTGTTTCGTTCAGTTTTTTCTACCTTCCTGCTGCTCTGGGGGTGGTAAGGAGTGTGTAGGCCTAAATCTGACCCTACTGCTAATCGGGTCTTGTGTGTCAGATTTGCTGTGAATGCGGGTCCCTGATCACTTTCTATCATTTCTGGAACCCCGTATCTGCACACTATTTTCTGAAAGTAGCTGCTTTGCAGTAGTCTTTGCTGACTTGGAACGCTTCTGTTCATCTTGAAAATACTTCTTTTGACCACAATGGCGTATTTGAATCCTTCACTTGGCGATATCTGGATCCGGTCTATCTGGATCCTTTGAAGCTGGTAGAGTGGTCTTTCCAGATAAGGTGAGGGGGACTTTCTTCCATACGTCCAGGCTTGAATTTGCCGCAGGTCAGACAGCTGCTGGTGAGTTTGGCTGTTAGGGTGGAGATCCCTGAAGCGAAACAGTAAGCACCAATCAGATCATTCATCTGTGTCTTTGATATGTGGATGTGGGTCCATGTACCCATTGGACCACCATAGGGTGCATACTTTGTGGTAGGCAGAGTTTGAAGTCTATTATTGATAGCCTTCCTTCTTCACGTGTTGCTTTTTTCGCATTCAGCTCTTTTCCTTTTGGAGCTTGGTCTTGTAACTTCTTGAGCAGATCCCAGGACGTCTTTTTGTCAGGTTTCTTGTCTTCAGTCGTCATGTAGTAGCCGTCCGGCTCTACGACCTCTCCCACTTCTCCATGTTGTCTTCCTTTGGCTGCTTCTTTGGCTGCCATGTCCGCCATGTTATTGCCTCATGCCTCTTCTGTTTTCAGTTTTCCATGCACTTTGATTTTTCAAATTGCCACCATTTTGGAAGTTGGAGTATACCCAGTAGGTCCCTGAAGGCTCCATGATGCTTCACGGTTGTCCCGTTTGCTGTGATGAAGTCCCTTGTAGCCCAGATGGATCCAAAGTCGTGTGCTATGCCATGCGAGTACCTGTAGTCCTGTAGATGTTTGCAGTCTTGCCTTCTGCCATCTGGCAGGCCTTCGTCAGCGCTATAAATTCTGCTTCCTGGGCTGACAGGCTAGGTGACAGACTTCTGGACCACAGGATTTCTTGATTGCTGGTCACTGCACTTCCTGTGTTGAAACTTCTTCTGGAGCCATCCAAGTATCCCCCCTTGGGAGTGGGAGTAGAGTGGCCGGGCTGAGGACTGTAGGTCTGGAGACAGTGACATTATGAGACAAAGGCAATAGAGGCGCCACAAAGATGCCTGGCGGTGGAGAGATTACTGTTGGTTGAGCTTGATTGAAGATTGCCAAGATGTCATGTGGAGTGAGAGTTTCCAGTGGCTGTCCAAGAGTGATTTCAGCAACCTTGTCCAGGAGGGTGTGTGCTGCAGATACTGCCATCAGGCAGGAGGGTGCTCTTCTTGTAACTGGATCCAAGCGGGCTGAGAGGCAGCCTAAAAGTCTCTGTTTTCCCCCGTGAATCCGTGCCAGGACTCCAGTAGCATGATCTTCTTTCTTCCATCAGGTAGACGGAAAGACTTTTCATAGTCAGGTAGGCCTGGTATTGGCACTGAGACTGTGGAGTTCTTCCAATCTCCTGAATGGGTTGAAGGCTGCGTCTGATAGAAGGAGCGGGGTTGCGTTGATGCAAGCGCACAGAGGCTGCATTAGGACTGAGGCATCAGGGATCCAGATTCTGCAATATGACACTAGACCAGGGAAGTCCTGCAGCATTCTTGGAGTTGTTGGGGGAGCCATCTTCTCCACAGTGGTCTTCCAGTCTTTTGACATGTGTTTCGTCTGGTGGGCAATACAGTGTCCCAGGGATGTAACTTGCTTCTGGCATCACTGGACTTTGTTCTTCCAGACCTTGCATTGCTGTTCTTCCAGGTAGAGTAGGAGAGACAAGGAATAGACTGTGCAGGTGTTGATGTCAACCACACAAAATAGAAGGTCATCCATGTGTTGTAGAAGAGTGACTCTTGCATATTCTGCAATCCAGTTGATGAGGATGGAGGACATTGTCTTGGTGAAACTTGAAGGGCTTGTTTTGAGCACCTTGAGACAACACTGTCCACATGCACTGCACTGGTGCATGAAAGCAGGCCTCCAGGTGGAGGGGAAACACTGAAGAAGGTACTGGCCAGGTTGCTCACCGTGAATACCGTTGCGGTGACTGGGACTCTTGAGAGCAGAGTGTGATGGTTCAGCACTGTTGGGGTTTCAAATACCGTAGCCTCTTTCGCGGCCTCCAGGCCTTGCACCATTCTGAACTCAGTGGGGTTTACAGTCTTTTTTTCACTGTGGAAAGCTGGGATTGATTCCGATGGGCGAGGCAGCCCAGTTTGGCCTTGTCCTTCAGTATGCGGCAGGGGACTCCCATCTGCTGGTGCAGAGCTGGCGGGAAAACAAGCCGTCTACTAGGATCCACATCATGAGAGATGACGACCAGCTGGCTTTCTTGTTCTCTACCAAGACAGTTACTGTGTTAGCACCTGTTCTGGTCACAGGGGGTCTTCTTGTTGGGACGTCTCCTTAAACGGCTGCTTTTTTCTCAGCACGGGCCATCAGTAGTTTCTTTTTCTCCAGCTCGGTCTCAGGTCAGTATTTGTGCACAAGTTTGAAGAGCTGAGTGGCCTTTTTCCGGTCTAGGGCCTGGGTGAACTGGTTGATTGCAAGGGGCACCTCCTGGTGCTTGCAAAAGATGAACCTCTGGCGTTAGAGCTGGATGAGGTGTTGCCATTCCATGAAGCGAGTAGAGTCCTTCTTGAGTTGAATATCCTGGCCAATGCCAAAGTTCTCAGGCCGTCTTCTTAAGCGAGTTCACTTAGACCTTCAGTTGGTCAGAGACATCTTGACTCTGGGTGATGGAGTGGCTTTTCTGGTACTATGTCCAGCACCTCCTGTGATAGGTCTGCAGTGTGGTTGTTTGAGGTTCCTGTTTCTTCTTGGGTCAGGGGTGAAGAAAGTTTCATGGTCCCATCTTCCTGGAACACTCTGGTCGCTTTCAGCTTCTGCAGTAGGTCCACTCCCAATAGGTTGAGGGTGCAGGTTTTTTACACAACAAACTGGGACATGATGGAGTGTTCTGGCTGAGTCCACATGCTCAGGGGCTTCATAATCTGGAAATATCTGACTTGACCATCAATTCCCATGCAGGAAGCAGAAGATTCTGATAGGTAGGTGAGGTTGCGGAGTTCCACAAGAAAAGATATGACTACGCCATCCACTCTCAGGATATTGGTCCCACTGGTGGGGTTCCTTGTGGACTTGGTGTGTTCTTGTCCTATGGACGGGGTTCTTCACTGCTTTCTGTGTTTCTTCCTTGGCTTGCTTCTCTAGACAAAGTGGTGGGTCGTAGGGGTTCTCTGCAGCGGTTCCGGTAATGGCCAAGCTTGCCACATTTGTAACACTTGACATTTCTTCTGTCTTTAAAACGTGGTTGGCCATCTGGCTCTGAGACCACCATCAGGGGAGCTGTTTTGCGCACTCCTGGCTGGGATTCTATCCCTTTTGCGACTGTGAGAAGGGTGTCCATTGCTATTGACGTGTACTCAGGCCTGGCTGCTACCAGTGGTTTCCTGATTGGTTCTCTCAGTCCATGCACAAAAGCCTGTGCCAACATCCGTCTGTGTGTCTGATCATGGGTAATGAGGCCCAAATCTTGAAACACTTGCATTACTCTGTCATGTGAACTTCTCCACAGACTCTGTCTTGACTTGACTCGTGACATGTAGGCTGAGAGTTTGTCCTGTCAGTCTGCTTTTGGCCCATTCTCTGAGTTGCTCAATTAGCTTTGGTCCTGTCTCCCAGGCATACGCATCTAACTCTGTTGGAAGCTTGAAGTGTTCTCTCATAATTGGCCAGAATGCATCACCTGCTTTTATTTCCATTACGGTCCAGAGATCAGTCCAGGCTGCTGCATACGTTCGCTGGATCTGCTGCATTTTTTGGCAAAATGGCATGGGGTGTATCCCTGGGTCTGGCAGCATACTGATCACCTGGCTTGGGATGAAGGGCTCATAGGATGGTGTCTCTACCTGTCCCTGCTCTATTGGTGCTTGTGTGTTTTCTTCCCTAGTATTGGGCAGCATGTGTGACGTTGCATCTTCATCTTCATCAGATAAGAAGTGACATGGTGTACTTGGTGCATACACTGGGTGAGATTTGGGCTTTAAAGTTGTCTTGCTGCATGGGGATTTCCCACTTCCTTGCTGAGGCTGCGGTGGATCAGTGTCATGGTTCCATGCTAGCAGCCCTGTAGCTATACCACTCCCCTGTGAAGCCCTAGCAGTGGACTGTTGTGTCTGGGGGCTACATGTAGCGTTTTGTGTAGGGAGATCTGCACTTTCTTCTCCTGATATAATGACTGGCAATGTTTGTACTGTGCTTGGGATAGACAAGGTGCCCTGTGCTGGAGACACTGAATACAGGGACACCACATTGCTTGGATTGGGCGTTGACCCAGTTGATGACGAAGTAGAAAAAAGAGGAAGAGAAGGGAGGTGTGAGGGAGGAGCGAGAGAAAGAGGAGGGGAGGGAGAGAAGAGTGAAAGGGGGAAAAAAGAGAAAGATAGAGGAGAGAGAGAGAAGAAAGATGGAGGGGGAGAAGTAGAAGAAGATGAAGAACAAGATTTGAGAGTTGGAGAGGAAGAGATAGAAGAAGAGGAAGATGAAGAAAATGGATGTGTCAGAGATGTGATGGAGGGAAAAGAAGGAATGAGAGGGATGGCAGCGAGGAAAGAGGAGAAAAGTCTGAAGAAGAAAGAGAAAGGGACTGAGAGAAGAAAAAGGAGAGGGTGTCCCCCCTGTGACTCTTGAGAGGGGATGGTTGAAACAAAAATGCCTTCTCCCTGTGGAGAGAGGCGGGGAGCATTTTTCCCTGTACAAGGCTCCTTACTCAATGAGAGCAGCCTACACCTGTCCCGTGTCTCCACATGATGGACATGTGATGTGTGTGACTCTGAATTCTGCTCTTGTGACATGTCAGTGATCTTTTTCTCACAGATGATTTAACACCTTTTCAAACTTATTCACATAAAAAAAAAAAAAAAAAAAAATTTCCTCGCCGAATGCCCGACGGGAGGGGCTACTCAGACCACTGCGTAGTTTGTTTGTGTCTGCTCTCTCCCTCAGCCTGTAAAGGGTATGCCACACTGAACAATATCGCTAACGGGATCGCTAAAAAACGTCACTATTTAGCGATCCCGTTAGCGATGTTGTTCAGTGCGGCATCTGCCAGCGACGAGCTTCCTGCTGTGATCTCGCTCGTCGCTGGAATCGTTCCGGACCCTATTTTCTCGTCGGCGCTCCCGCTGGGTAAGTATATATCGCTAGTGTGGCACCTTTTCTTAGCGATTTAACGGTACTTTTGTACCCCTAAAGTCGTTAAGAAGATCGCTAATGGCGATAGCGTCGTTAACTATATCGCTAAATGTGGCCGCACTTAGCGATATAGAAACAATCCCGCTAGCGATCGCATTAGTATGCGTCGTTATCGTGATCGCTAGCGGGATTGTTTAGTGTGGCAGTACCTTAATTCTCCTTATCTATGTGACCTTGTTCTAAAGCAAGCTTGTAGAAAAAAAAAAATGGCTGGAGAAATAAAGCTCTAAAATAAATTGCTTAGAGAAAAAATCTCTCCAAAATCATTTAAAAATGTACTTAAAAGAAAAATTTTAAAAACAAAAGTTAGATTTAGTAAAAAAAACTCTAGAAAAAGAAAACAAAAAAAAATAAATTCACCAAAAAGGGGAGAAAAGAAAAACCGTATTAATCATAAAACTCTGAAAAACAAACCTTGTTACTAAAACAGCTAATTAAAAATCTCTGGAATGTCAGCTGGCTGCTTCCCCCCTCCCTTCCTTATATCTCTGCTTGCTGTCTCTATAGCCACTGAAATCACGTATCAAAAAAAAAAAAAAAATTATTATTATTCCTCAGAATAGCAAAAAAATGAATATAGTTCAGTCTGAATGCCTGAGAATTTTCACATTAAAACCTGTAGCCAAAAAAACTAGCTTAAAAAAATAAAAATCAAAGCCAAGAAACAGAATGCCTGATAACGTGATTAGCAGAGGAGGGGGGGTCAAAGGGGTTTTCTCGCTGCTGCAGCCAGCACACTGCTCTGAATGAGTTACTGACAGAGCGCACGGAGATGTGATTTAAAGCGACAGTACCTGATACAGACAATGAGACAGACACCCGGGAGAATACGAATCCCTCTTTTGATGATCTGTGACACATACAAGCTGCTCTGGTAACTGATAACTCACCAATTGCACTGAGCGCGGTGAGGCTCAAGGTTCTATCGCTCTGTACGTACGCCCTGGCTGGTGCGCCGGTCACAGTAATCTGCAATAGCCTTCATCAAAATTCTCACTATCCACGTCTGATTTGACTGGGATGGCCTCCCGGTGCGTGGACAATTATTGTGAGAACTTATCCAAACAAAGCTTCTGCCCTTCACGTCTGATTTGACAGGGATGGCCTCCCAGTGCGTGAAAGTTTACTGCAGAAACTTAACCGAACAAAGCCCTCGCTTCCACAACTGGATTTTTTGGGATAACCTCCCTCCAATGTGTGAAGAATATCTGCGTGGACTTATCCAAAACAAAGCTCCCGCCCTCCACGTCTGATTTGACTGGGATGGCCTCCCGGTGCGTGAAAGTTTACTGCGGGAACTTATGCAGCAATTGTCTTTTGCTATACAGCCCCCAGAGATCAGCAAGCAAAAACACAGTCACCGTTCCAACTTTCTCCCGGTTCACATAAAACATGAAACATATACAGCACAGCAGCAACCAACTCGGCTTATATCCCAGGGCTTTTGGATAAGGGTATGGACTTTTTACACAACCTGGGAATGCGGTGATGACCACGTCCGACCGGCTGGAAGTATAGGCTAGGACTAGGCACAGGGAACATTCAGGTAAGATGACAAAGTTTTCTTACCTTACTGATGGAGCTGCAGTCTCCGTCCCGTGTGCCAAGGCCAGGGCCAACACCCCCGTCTCTCCGGTCGGCCGGGTCCTCGTGCGTTTCGTCCAATGCCCCGCGTGCAGGCGCCAACTGATAAGGAAATTTAATTAGGATAAAAATATCCTTCCGTGTTTGCTGCTTGCTTCTCCAAATCTCTATATAATGTCTTTTTGAGCGCTCAGAACGAAATGAGGACTGTCCACACGAAAGTGTCAGTATAACAGTTCGTCAAAGACATACATTTATTATTCATTCAAGGTTTTATACGTTTACAAAAAGGGGCTGGTTAGTCAATTAACATACAATTAAAAGCTGCTAGATTATTGGCTGTTCTAGTGTAAATATGATAATTATGATTAAAAGAGCTGAAGTTGCAGAATTATTGTTTATATTCTTGTGACCTAGTTGTCTTGCATAACTATAATGTAAACAACAGATATCTAATAGGACTTTTTGTACTTCATGCATTTGTTCCTTTACGAAGGCCTCTTATGAAGGCCAGATTTCTTTAAAACGACTGATTATAGCTGGCCTAGAAATATGTGAGCACAGGGTTTTTTAGCAAGTGAGATCTATCTAACTGTGAACTGTGAATACATATATGTGAATATACTTTGAATATATGGAATACATATATATTTCCATGACAGCAGCAAGAATTACACTGAAGAAAAAAAAAAGAGTCTGTCAGTGACACGTGCAGATGCCTACAGACAGCGTTGCATACAGAGCAAACTGCAGCGTCACCTGCACTCACACACACCTTGCAGAGCTGTTAAAACAACACTGCAGGCAAAAGGAAGCTTTACACAGCCGGTGGTAAACTAGCCTGCCTAAAGCACAGTACACTAAATCGCAATCTCTAACTGTCCCTCAGAGTCAGCAGAGCAGCGTTCTTTCCCTAACTGAGTTCACAGCACAGTGACGCTAAAATGGCGGCGGCGCCTTTTATAGTGCATTCTGACATCATTTCAGCATCCAATCACAGCCATGCCATTAGTTAACATGACCGCAGCAGTACAGGATGTGCCCACACTTCTTAGGATTCCTCATTGGCTGACTAAAATCACATTGCCTCTCAAAGAATTATGGGAACTTCCGATTCCGGTATACGATATATGGAAAATATCGGAACTAAGTATTGGAATTCCGATACAGCGAATATCGGCCGATACCCGATACTTGCGGTATCGGAATGCTCAACACTAGTAGTAAGTATACACATCTTTTACAATGCCAGACACCTGTAAGGCCAGTATTGGTGGAAGACACTTGGTGGGGTTTCTGTATAAAACCAAGTTATGCTCAAATAAACAAGTGAAGAGGGAAAACATGGGGGCTCCTATAAAAGTTGTGCATGAACAACAAGGGGACACTATAATTTGTGGGCTGGAAGAAGCATGGTAGTCCAGACAAGGCAGTCATGTGTGTGAACAGTGGGAAAGCAAAATGCTTAATATTTTTTTATGTGTAGTTATAAATCCGAAGGCAATATACATCCTGAACGTTATGTTTGACAATTAACAAGCACATTTAGAAGCCTAGTCACTATTATGCTGATAAGGACTTTCAAATTACATGCTATTTTGATGGAGTAATAACTGATTCACTAACACATCATCACTGTTAACACTATTTAAAATATGAATTATGTAAGTACATTTTGTTATTGCATAGGAACATCCATGGGTGCACTTACCATACTTCGCTTGCTTGGATGGGGAATATGTTGACCAACCACTTCGTGAAATCAATGCTTGGGCAACTGCATGCCATCCGTGCTCTATAATCAGCCGGTCGTGGTATCCCTCCACACGAGTGTCCCAAAGTTCTGGGTGTTCTTTCACAAGACATATTAGGCGCTCAGTATCAACACGAGGTGCCATTAAATAATTAAAATGCAGTAGAATAAATCCACACATGTCCCTCCACTCACAAGCAGTTCACCATAGCAAAGAAAAGGCCAGGCAGACTGAACTTTTTGTTTTTGTCTCTAAATCAGGACACCTGTCTCTAATAATGATACAATGTTTTTGAAAACGCAAACGGACAGCACACGTATGCTCATCCATGTGAAAGCACGCACATAAGCATAAACACAAAATATAATGTGTCTACGTGTGTACGTGTCTCCGGTACGTATAAAAACTGTCAAATACGAACCGGAAACATGGACGTGTGAAACCGGCCGTACACGGTGACGCAGAGAAAGGTGCAGATGAAATTGAAGAGGAGGTGATGGATGACCCAGTTGTTGACCCAGATTGGCATCCATTGGGGGAAGAGGGTGCCGCTGGCAATAGCTCAGAAGAGGAGGAGGATCCGCGGCAGGCATCAACATCGCAGCTGCGGTTATCTGGCAGGCCCGTAGCAGTCCAAAAATGTGTTAAAAAAAAACAAAAAGAGCTGCAGGTCAGCTTGGCCAGATGGTCAAATTAGCACAGCGTGCAAGCCCTGAAAATTTATTCCATAGTAGGAAGAGTGCAGTGTGGCACTTTTTTGACCAAAATCCTATTGATGAGGCAAAGGTTATCTGTAAGAAGTGTGGAAGGACCATTAGCCAAGGGAAAAATCTCCGAAAATTGAATACCAGTTGCATGCTTAGACATTTAAACACCATGCACTTGCAAGCGTGGTTCGACTACAGTGATGGTAAAAAGTTTTGAGAATGACACAAATATTATATTTTCACATGATCTGCTGCCCTCTGGTTTTTATGTGTGTGTTTGACAGATGTTTTTATCACAGACAGAAATATAATTGCAAACATATGAGTAACAAAAGCTTATATTGACAGTTAGAATGAGTTAATGCAGCAAGTCAATATTTGCAGTGTTGACCCTTCTTCTTCAGGACCTCTGCAATTTCTCCCTGGCATGCTCTCAATCAACTTCTGGACCAAATCCTGACTGATAGCAGTCCATTCTTGCACAATCAATGCTTTCATTTTGTCAGAATTTTTAGGTTTTTGTTTGTCCACCCGTCTCTTGATGATTGACCACAAGTTCTCAATGGGATTAAGATCTGGGGAGTTTCCAGGCCATGGACCCAAAATCTCTATGTTTTGTTCCCTAAGCCATTTAGTTATCACCTTTGCTTTATGGCAAGGTGCTCCATCATGCTGGAAAAGGCATTGTTGATCGCCAAACTGCTCTTGGAGGGTTGGGAGAAGTTGCTCTTGGAGGACAGTCTGGTACCATTCTTTATTCATGGCTGTGTTTTTAGGCAAGACTGTGAGAGAGTCGATTCCCTTGGCTGAGAAGCAACCCCACACATGAATGGTTTCAGGATGCTTAACAGTTGGCATGAGACAAGACTGGTGGTATTGCTCAACTTGTCTTCTCCGAATGAGGCATTTTCCTGATGTCCCAAACAATCGAAAAGGGGATTCATCAGAGAAAATAACTTTACCCCAGTCCTCAGCAGTCCACTGCCTGTACCTTTTGCAGAATATCAGTCTGTCCATGATGTTTTTTCTGGAGAGAAGTGGCTTCTTTGCTGCCCTCTTTGAGACCAGGCCTTGCTCCAAGAGTCTCCGCCTCACAGTGCGTGCAGATGCACTCACACCTGCCTGCTGCCATTCCTGAGCAAGCTCTGCACTGCTGGTAGCCCGATCCCACAGATGAAACACTTTTAAGAGACGGTCCTGGCGCTTGCTGGTCTTTCTTGGGCGCCCTCGAGCCTTTTTGGCAACAATGGAACCTCTCTCCTTGAAGTTCTTGATGATGCGATAGATTGTTGACTGAGGTGCAATCTTTCTAGCTGCGATACTCTTCCCTGTTAGGCCATTTTTGTGCATTGCAATGATGACTGCATGTGTTTCTTTAGAGATAACCATGGTTAACAGAAGAGAAACAATGATGCCAAGCAACAGCCTCCTTTTAAAGTGTCCAGTGGTGTCATTCTTACTTAATCATGACAGATTAATCTCCAGCCATGTCCTCATCAACACTAACACCTGTGTTAATGGAGCAATCACTGAAAAGAGGTTAACTGGTCCTTTTAAGGCAGGGCTGCAATGATGTTGAAATGTGTTTTGGGGGATAAAGTTCATTTTCTAGCCAAATATTGACTTTGCAAGTAATTGCTGTTAAGCTGATCACTCTTTATAACATTCTGGAGTATATGCAAATTGCCATTAGAAAAAGTGAAGCAGTAGACTTTGTAAAAATTAATATTTGTGTCATTCTCAAAACTTTTGGCCATGACTGTACAAAACCTCACTGGCTTTGAACGCCTACATTGCCAAACTGATCTCATTAGAGATGATGCCCTTCCGTTTGGTTGAAACCGCAGCGTTCTGAGAGCTCATGGCCTACGCTGTCCCACACTATGACCTACCCAGTCGGCACTTCTTTTCTAGAAAAGCCATCCCTGCCCTCCAACTGCATGTGAAAGACCGCATTGTCCATGCACTTAAACAATCAGTGAGTGGAAAGGTGCACCTCACAACAGATGCGTGGGCCAGTAGACATGTAATAGTATGCTATCAGAAAAAGTGTTCAGTGCTGCTGAATCAATCCTGACAGAAAGAAGGACCCAGCTGTTGACCCAAAATGTAGGTCATTTCACCTTCTTAAAATGAACCATGCCTGGGTTTCAAAGGATTTTGTACCACCTTCCCCTGATGACACATAGGTTGCCAGCAAAATGGCTCGCTTTATCCTCCTCTTCCTCCGACTTCTCCAATTCCTCCATTTGCAGCTGCTGAATGTCCAGCCTACACCTCAACATATGCCAGTTTTTCCACCTCCTTAACTGGGCTGTCCCCCCCCCAGGGCTGGCGTCAGCACATGGCGCACCCGGGCAAGTGCCGGGGCCCTGAGCAGGTGGGGGGGCCCACTTGCCATCAGAGACACCAGCATACTATGAGGGGTCCTGTGCCAGTTCCCAGCACCCAAGAGTGTGCCCCCCCTGCTTGCTCAGGGCCCCAGCATTTGCAATGCTTAGCTCTCCCTGCTCCACCACTGTGACATCTTCCGCATTTCCTAACAGTGACATTCATGTCAGAGAGAGCGATGATGTCATGTCTGTGCGCCCTCTGCCTGAACAGTCACAGTGCAGAGAGCTGGAAGATGGCGATGCTGAGGAGTCCAGAGTAGAGCAGTGCCCAGCAAAGAGAGGTATTTCCTTTTTTTTATTTTTGGAGCAATATATGGGGAGCATTATACACTGGATAATTAAATATGGGGCCCATCATACACTTGAGCATCATAGATAGGGCCCATAATACACTGGAGCATCATCCATGGGGCACATCATATACTGGAGCATCATATGGGGCCCATTATATATGGCGCATCATATGGGGGACATTATATATGGAGCATCACATGGAGACCATTATATATGGAGCATTATATATGGGGACCATTATATTTGGAGCATTATATGGGGCTCATCACACACTGGAGCATCATATATGGGGCCCATCATATACTAGAGCATCATATTGGTTTCATTATTTATGGGGCATCATATAGGTACCTTTATATATGGAGCATCATATGGAGCACATATGGGGCCTTTTCTGTATGGAGCATTATATGGAGCCCATTCTGTATGGAGCAATATATGGGGCTCATTAATCTGAATAGAGCAATATATGGGGCTCATTATTCTATATGGCGCACTATGTGGTGGCCATAATACTGTATGGAGGAATATACTGTACGTTTTTTGAGCTATTGTAGAATTTAAAATAAATATCAGTCATGTAATGTAAGAAGTGAAGTATTTGGCATTGTACTATACCTATATTTCTGTGCCGTATTGGAGCATCATGAGTTGTGGTATGTGTTAAAGGGGCCCACTGAGACTCTTTCACCCGGGTCCACGAAAACCTGGAGCCAGCCCTGCCCCCCCACAACTTTAGCCAAATAATTCCCAATTTTTAATGCGTTACTATTATTACAAAGTAAATTAAGGTTGACAAACTTAAGTAATAAGAATTGATGTCATTCGCATTGAAATGGGCACGGTAGGTGTGTTTACTGTCCTCCACTCCCTGCCGACTTTTATTCCCCATTGACTTGCATTGGAGTCGGATTTTCGACTCTGACCTGAGCTTTTCCGTTAGTTGGCCGACTTCGTTAGACTCTACTTTTGAGAAAGTCGGGTTTCACGAAACCCGACTCGACCCTAAAAGAGGCAAAGTCGCTCATCTCTATGCGTAGGTTCGAACCTCACTCCTGGTAATTCTTCAAGATTTGACTAAACGGAATAATGTTTGCCCAGCAGGTAAATTCTTACAGCCCTATAGCACAGTTATAAACCTACAATACCACTGACTATAGACCTTCTATGTCTGTCATTTTCATTATGAAATAAATCTCTAGTACATCAGAGCAAGATATTACAGGAAATTCCAAGCTTCATCAATGAGGAAAATTTAGAGATTAAGAGAAAGTAAATTATTTTAGGTAAATATTCAAACTACAGCCAAAACAGAAACATATGATGTCAAAATTATATGAGAAATTCAAAATTATTATGCAATCCATTTGCAAAAAATAATTATCTAATAGAAAGGAGGGATCCAGGAAGAAAATGACCAGTGTACGTAGAATGTCATTAAATGTAAAGTATGTCTGTGTAAATCTGGCATAGGGTAAAGTTTTGAAACTGTCAACTATGAGCTTTTAAGGACATGTTAAACTGTCAAAGGAAAATCACATTTTGCGCCTAGTGTTGTTGAGACTTCTTGGTGGAATTTTATTCCAATATTCACTCTTGGTCACCACTCTGAACATACAGTCAAATATGAAAATCTACACACAGTGGAAAGTTAAATTTACTGGATAAAATTTACAGTCAACAGGAAGGTTTATAATTAAAGCCTGTCTAATGCTTTTGTTAAGTGACTTATAAAATAAAGAAATCTGGTAGTGCAAACTTCTTTAGACAGTACTCATTTAATATCCATTAGCTGTGGGTGAAATCCTGTTCTACATGTACGTTCACTAGGATGACTGAGTGGTTGAGGCATTGAACTTAAGATCCAATGGATATATTTATCTTTGTGGGTCCGAACCCCACTCCTGGTAATAGTTTTACACTTGAAATTCTTCAAGGTTTGACTAAATGGAGAAATGTTTGAGCAGCGGGTAAATTCTTATTGCCCAATAGCACAGTAATAAACCTACAATAACCCTGACTATATCCCTACTATGTTTATCGTTTTCATTTTGAAAAGAATTTCTGGTACATCTTAGCATGATATTACTGGAAGTTCCAGGCTTCATGGACATGTTAAACTGTCTAAAGAAAGTTATATTTTGCGTCTAGTGTTGAGAAATCTTGGTGGTATTTTATTCCAATATTCACTCTTGTTCACCACTCTGAACATACAGTTAAAAATGAAATTCTACACACAGAGTAAAATTAATTTTACTGAATAAAATTTACAGTCAACAGTAAGGTTTATAATTAAAGCCTGTCTAATTCTTTTATTAAGTGGCTTATAAAATAAAGAAATCTTGTAGTGCAAACGTCATGAAACAATACTCGTTTAATAACCATTAGCTGTCTAAGAAATCCTGACCTGTAAGTACATTCACCAGGATGGCCAAGTGGTTAAGGCGTTGGACTTACGATCCAATGGTTATAAATTGTCGTGTGTTCAAACCCCACTCCAGGTAAGAGTTTTACACTTGAAATTCTTCAAGGTTTGACTAAGCTGCGTAATGTTTGCGCAGCAGGTAAATTCTTACTGCCCTATAGCACAGTAATAAACCTACAGTAACACTGACTGTCGAACTTCTAAGTCTGTCGTTTTCATTAAGAAATATATCTTTAGTACATCAGAGCAAGATATTACAGGAAATTCCAAGCTTCTTCAATGAGGAAAATTTAGAGATTAAGAGAAAGTGAATTATTTTAGGTAAATATTCAAACTACAGCCAAAACAGAAACATATGATGTCAAAATAATATGAGAAGTTCAGAAATATTATGCAATTAATTTGCAAAATGATTATCTAACAGAAGGGAGGGATCCAGAAACAAAATGGCCAGTGTGAGTAGAATGGCAATAAATGTAAAATTTGCCTGTCTAAATCTAGAGCAAGGTAAAGTGTTGAATTTGTCAACTATGAGCTTTTTTGGACATGTTAAACTGTCTAAAGAAAGTCAATTTTGCGTCTAGTTTTGAGAAATCTTGGTGGTATTTTATTACAATATTCGCTCTTGGTCACCACTCTGAACATACAGTTAAAAATGAAAATCTACACACAGAGTAAAATAAATTTTACTGAATAAAATTTACAGTCAATAGGAAGGTTTATAATTAAAGCCTGTCTAATGCTTTTGTTAATTGACTTGTAAAATAAAGAAATCTGGTAGTGCAAACTTGTTAAGACAGTACTTATTTAATATCCATTAGCTGTGGGTGAAATCCTGTTCTACATGTAGGTTCACTAGGATGACTGAGTGGTTAACACTAGAACTACTGATGGAGTCATTTTGACTCCTTTCATTTTTTATTTCTCTTCTGTGACTACATTTTTCAGAATTCCGGCTTGAAACTCAGTGACTTTTCCTCAAATATGATGTGAAAAAAGATTTTGTGAGAATAAATAATTTTGGTGAAAAATTTGCGCGTTTTTTTCAAAATTTACCAAGAACTACTGAAGGGAGTCATTTTGACTCCCTACTATATTTTGAGGTCCTTTTGTCACTAAATGTTGCTATAAAGTTTTGTGCATAATTTTTTCACTGTCTTATTTACCCTGATGTTCATATAGATGTAGTTCAATTTACATGTCAACTTTTCACATTTTCCTTGTGTTTTACCTGCTTGTATTACTGTGTAATGCTGAACAAAATAGCTTGTTTACTCTAGGCTCTTATCTTATGCTAATTTTTGATTCATATATATTGACACATATAAAGAACTATATGCTTGCAGAAGCATGCAGGAACAATAATTTACAGTTTACTCTATCTGATGAGGAGCTAGATGCATTCATTGCGATATTCTATGCTCGTGGAATATCTGGCACGAACCGTCACTCGATTAGCAGTATTTGGTGTAATGACTGGGGAATACCGTTTTGCAAAGCGACAATGTCTAGGGACCGCTTTGTTGAAATTATGAGGTTTCTCAGATTTGATGAGAAATCTACTCGATCGGAGAGACTGCAAACGGACAAGTTTGCTCTATTTTCTACTGTGTGGGACAGGTTTATTGAAAATTGTATTGCGTGTTACAAACCTGGCCCATACATAACGGTGGATGAGCAACTTTTCCCAAGCAAAACTAGGTGTCCATTCACGCAGTACATGCCTTCCAAACCAGATAAATATGGCCACAAATATTGGCTAGCTGTTGATAAGGAGAGCAAATATCTGGCAAATGGCTTCCCTTATCTAGGCAAAGATGACACACGCCGTGCTGAGGACCGTTTAGCTGACCATGTGGTAATGAAGTTATTGGACCCGTTTTTGAAAAAAGGTCGCAATGTTACAACCGATAATTATTTTACTTCAGTAAAATTAGCTAAACAGCTAAAAAGCAAAGGAACAACCATCGTGGGAACACTGAACAAGATAAGGCGAGAAGTGCCTAAAGAAATAAAATCCATGAAAGAGGAATTGTACAACACTAAAGTGTTTAGAAATGAAGACAATTTTACACTTACAGTATATCAAGGAAAGCCCAACAAAAATGTTGTCATTTTGAGTTCCGTCCATCCAGATGTTGTTGTTGCGTCTGATTCCGCTAAAAAAACTCCAGAAACGGTAAAGTTTTACAATGAAACAAAATATGGAGTAGATGTAGTGGATCAGATGGCACGAAAATATACCACACGAACATGCACAAGGAGATGGCCTGTTCATGCATTTGAAAATGCCTTAGACTTTGCGGGTATAAATGCATGGATAATATTCAATGAGATAACCCACCAAAAAATGTCACGCAAGGCATTTTTGCAAAAGCTTGTGAGAGAGTTGAGTGGTCCTTATGTCACAGATAGGGAAAAGGGTTCCACGTCCCAAGTTTCTACATGCTCAGAAGTGATGGTTCAAACAAAATTTTGCCAGATCAAAGAAAAGTGCAAGAAAAATAGATCTGTCGGCAATTGTAAGACTTGTGGTAAGTCTTTGTGTGGGCAATGTACTGCCATAAATCAAAGGCAATGCCTAAAATGCGAAACACCAAATGTTTAGAAGGTGAATTCTGCGCCATATTTTCATTTTTATGCTCCTCCACCTACATTTTCTCTGCTTTTTGTTCTTCAGTTGCTGTTTATATGTGTGCACTTGAATAAAAAAAAATGTTTGAAAAACGTCTACTATAATTATTGTTATTTTCTGTAGAAAAATAAGAAAAGCAGAAAAAAAACAATCAAAAGCATTACTGTTGGATCTCACAATAATAATACATTACAAAAAATATAATTATTAATAAATAACCACAAATGAAACTCTAAAAATAAACGAAAACAAGCAAGGAGTCAAAATGACTCCTTTCAGTAGTTCTAGGCGGGGTCACGAGTCCAGTAGTCCTAGTGTTAAGATCCAATGGATATATTTATCTTTGTGGGTCCGAACCCCACTCGTGGTAAGAGTTTTACACTTGAAATTCTTCAAGGTTTGACTAAGCGGTGTAATGTTTGCGCAGCAGGTAAATTCTTACTGCCCTATAGCACAGTAATAAACAAACAATAACACTGACTGTCGACCTTCTAAGTCTGTCGTTTTCATTATGAAATAAATCTCTAGTACATCAGATCATGATATTACAGGAAATTCCAAGCTTCATCAATGAGGAAAATATAGAGATTAAGAGAAAGTAAATTATTTTAGGTAAATATTCAAACTACAACCAAAACAGAAACATATGATGTCAAAATAATATGAGAAATTCAAAAATATTATGCAATCCATTTGCAAAAAATAATTATCTAATAGAAAGGAGGGATACATGAAGAAAATGACCAGTGTACGTAGAATGTCATTAAATGTAAAGTATCCCTGTGTAAATCTGGCATATGGTAAAGTTTTGAAGTTGTCAACTATGAGCTTTTTTGGACATGTTAAACTGCCTAAGGAAAATCATATTTTGCGCCTAGAGTTGTTGAGACATCTTGGTGGAATTTTATCCCAATATTCACTCTTGGTCACCACTCTGAACATACAGTCAAAAATGAAACTCTACACACAGAGGAAAGTTAAATTTACTGGATAAAATTTACGCTTTTGTTAAGTGACTTATAAAATAAAGAAATCTGGTAGTGCAAACTTCTTAAGACAGTACTCATTTATTATCCATTAGCTGTGGGTGAAATCCTGTTCTACATGAACGTTCACTAGGATGACTGAGTGGTTGAGGTGTTGGACTTAAGATCCAATGGATATATTTATCTTTGTGGGTCCGAATCCCACTCCTGGTAAGAGTTTTACACTTGAAATTCTTCAAGGTTTGACTAAATGGAGAAATGTTTGAGCAGCGGGTAAATTCTCATTGCCCGATAGCACAGTAATAAACCTACAATAATCCTGACTATATCCCTACTTTGTTTATCGTTTTCATTTTGAAATGAATCTCTGGTACCTCTTAGCATGATATTACTGGAAATTCCAAGCTTCATCAAAGAGGAAAATTTAGAGATTAAGAGAAAGTATATTATTTTAGGTAAATATTCAAGCTACAGTCAAAAGAGAAACATATGATATCAAAATAATGAGAAATTCAGAAATATTATGCAATTAATTTGCAAAATGAATATCTAACAGAAGGGAGGGATCCAGAAACAAAATGGCCAGTGTGAGTAGAATGGCAATAAATGTAAAATTTGCCTGTCTAAATCTAGAGCAAGGTAAAGTGTTGAATTTGTCAACTATGAGCTTTTTTTGGACATGTTAAACTGTCTAAAGAAAGTTATATTTTGCGTCTAGTTTTGAGAAATCTTGGTGGTATTATATTCCAATATTCACTCTTAGTCACCACTCTGAACATACAGTTAAAAATGAAAATCTACACACAGAGTAAAATTAATTTTACTGAATAAAATTTACAGTCAACAGTAAGGTTTATAATTAAAGCCTGTCTAATGCTTTTATTAAGTGGCTTATAAAATAAAGAAACTTGTAGTGCAAACGTCATGAAACAATACTCGTTTAACCCCTTCACCCCCAAGGGTGGTTTGCACGTTAATGACCGGGCCAATTTTTACAATTCTGACCACTGTCTCTTTATGAGGTTATAACTCTGGAACGCTTCAACGGATCTTCGCGATTCTGAGATTGTTTTCTCGTGACATATTGTACTTCACGTTAGAAGTAAAATTTCTTCGATATAACTTGCGTTTATTTTTGAAAAAAACGCAAATATGGCGAAAAATTTTTAAATTTTGCAATTTTCAAACTTTGAATTTTTATTCCCTTAAAACAGAGAAATATATCACACAAAATAGTTAAGAAATAACATTTCCCACATGTCTACTTTACATCAGCACAATTTTGGAACCAAAATTTTTTATTGTTAGGAAGTTATAAGGGTTAAAAGTTGACCAGCGATATCTCATTTTTACAACAAAATTTACAAAGCCATTTTTTTTAGGGACCACCTCTCATTTGAAGTCACTTTGAGGGGTCTATATGGCAGAAAATACCCAAAAGTGACACCATTCTAAAAACTGCACCCCTCAAGGTACTCAAAACCACATTCAAGAAGATTATTAACCCTTCAGGTGCTTCACAGGAACTAAAGCAACGTGGAAGGAAAAAATGAATATTTAACTTTTTAGCCACAAAAATGATCTTTTACAAACTTTTTTTTATTTTCACAAGGGTAAAAGGAGAAAATGGACAGATAAGGTTGTTATGCAATTTCTCCTGAGTACGCCAATACCCAATATGTGGGGGAAAACCACTGTTTGGGCACACGGCAGAGCTCGTAAGGGAAGGAGCGCCGTTTGACTTTTTCAAACTAAAATTGGCTGGAATTGAGATGCCATGCCGTGTTTGGAGAGCCCCTGATGCACCTAAACAGTGGAAACCCCCACAAGTGACACCATTTTGGAAACTAGACCCCCTAAGGTACTTATCTAGATCTGTTGTGAGCACTTTGAACCCCCAAGTGTTTCACAAAAGCTTATAATGCCTGGGTGTGAAAAAAAAAAAAACTATTTTCCACAAAAATGATTTTTTAGTCCCAAATTTTTGAATTTTCCCAAGGAAATTGGACCCCAAAAGTTGTTGTCCAATTTGTCCTGAGTACGCTGATACCCCATATGTGGGGGGGGGGGAAACTGTTTGGGTGCACGGCAGGGCTTGGAAAGGAAGTAGTAACGTTTTGGAATGCAGACGTTGATGGGGGTCATGTTCCGTTTGCAGTGCCCCAGATGAGCCTAAACAGTGGAAACCCCCCACAAGTGACCCCAGTTTGGAAACTATACCCCCTAAGGAACTTATCTAGATCTTTGGTGAGCACTTTGAGCCTCCAAGTGCTTCACACAAGTTTATAATGCCCGGGCATGAAAATAAAAAATCCTATTTTTTTCCCACAAAAATTATCTTTTAGTCACTAATTTTTTATTTTCCCAAGGGTAACAGGAGAAATTGGACCACATAAATTGTTGTCCAATTTGTCCTGAGTACGCTGATACCCCATATGTGGGTGGGAACCACTGTTTGGGCGCACGGCAGAGCTCGGAATGGAAGGAGCACCATTTGACTTTTTCCAACCAAAATTGGCTGGAATTGAGATTGGATGCCATGTTGCATTTGGAGAGCCCCTGATGTGCCTAAACAGTGGAAACCCCCCACAAATGACCCCATTTTGGAAACTAGACCCCCTAAGGAACTTTTCTAGATCTTTGGTGAGCAATTTGAACCCCCAAGTGCTTCACACAAGTTTATAACGTAGAGCCGTAAAATTTAAAAATCATATTTTTTCCACAAAAATGATCTTTTCACCCCAATTTTTATTTTTCCAAGGGTAACAAGACTCCAAAAGTTATTGTGCAATTTGTCCTGAGTGCGCTGATACCCCATATGTGGGGGTAAACCACTGTTTGGGTGCATGGCAGAGTTTGGAAGGGAAGGAGCGCCGTCTGACTTTTTCAACGCAGAATTGGCTGGACGCCATGTCGTGTTTGGAGAGCTCCTGATCTGCCTAAACAGTGGAAACCCCCATAAATGACACCATTTTGGAAACTAGACCCCTCAAGGAACTTATCTAGATGTGTGTTGAGAACTTTTAACCCCCAGGTGTTTCACTAAAGTTTAGGGTAACAGAAGAAATTGGAACCCAAAAGTTGTTGTCCAATTTGTCCTGAGTACGCTGATACCCAATATGTGGGAGAAAACTACTGTATGGGCGCACGTCAGGGCTCGGAAGGGAAGTAGTGACGTTTTGGATTGCAGACTTTGATGGAATGGTCTGGGGGCGTCATGTCACATTTGGAGAGCCCCTGATGCACTTATACAGTGGAAACCCCCACAAGTGACCCCATTTTGGCAAATAGACCCCACAAGGAACTTATCTAGATGTGTGGTGAGCACTTTGAACCCCGAAGTGCTTCACAGAAGTTTATAACGTACAGCCGTAAAAATAAAAAATCTTTTTTTTTTTACAAAAATGATTTTTTCGCCCCCAATATTTTATTTTCACAAGGGTAACAGGAGAAATTGGACCCCAAAAGTTGTTGTCCAATTTGTCCTGAGTACGCTGATACCCAATATGTGGGAGAAAACTACTGTATGGGCGCACGTCAGGGCTCGGAAGGGAAGTAGTGACGTTTTGGATTGCAGACTTTGATGGAATGGTCTGGGGGCGTCATGTCGCATTTGGAGAGCCCCTGATGCGCCTAAACAGTGGAAACCCCCCACAAGTGACCCCATTTTGGAAAATAGACCCCACAAGGAACTTGTCTAGATGTGTGGTGAGCACTTTGAACCCCGAAGTGCTTCACAGAAGTTTATAACGCACAGCCGTAAAAATAAAAAATCTTTTTTTTTTTTTGCAAAAATGATTTTTTTTTGCCCCAATATTTTATTTTTACAAGGGTAACAGGAGAAATTGGACCCCAAAAGTTGTCGTCCAATTTGTCCTGAGTACGCTGATATCCAATATGTGGGAGAAAACTACTGTATGGGTACACGTTGGGGCTCGGAAGGGAAGTAGTGACGTTTTGGATTGCAGACTTTGATGGAATGGTCTGGGGGCGTCATGTCGCATTTGGGGAGCCCCTGATGCGCCTAAACAGTGGAAATCCCCAACAAGTGACCCCATTTTGGAAAATAGACCCCACAAGGAACTTATCTAGATGTGTGGTGAGCGCTATGAAGCCCCAAGTGCTTCACAGAAGTTTATAATGTACAGCCGTAAAAACAAAAAAAATAATTTTTTTTGTACAAAAATGATATTTTCGCCCCCAGTTTTTTATTTTCCCAAGGGTAGCAGAAGAAATAGGACAAATTGCACAATAACTCTTGGGGTCCAGAGTACGCTGATACCCTATATGTGGGGATAAACTACTGTTTGGACGCATGGCAGAGCTGAGAAGTGAAGGAGCACCGTTTGACTTTTTCAACGCAGAATTGGCTGGAATTGAGATCAGACGCCATGTCACATTTGGAGAGCCCCTGATGTGCCTAAACAGCGGAAACCCCCCAATTCTAACTCCAACCCTAACCCCAACACACCCCTAACCCTAGTCCCAACCCTAACCACAAACCTAACCCTAACACACCCCTAATCCCAACCCTAACCCTAATCCTAACTTTAGCGCCAACCCTAACCCTAACTTTAGCCGCAACCCTAACCCTAACCCTAACCCTAATGGGAAAATGGAAATAAATACTTTTTTTTAATTTTATTATTTTTCCCTTACTAAGGGGGTGATAAAGGGGGGTTTGATTTACTATTTATAGCGGGTTTTTATGATTGGCAGCTGTCACGCTAAAAGACGCTTTTTATTGCAAAAATAGTTTTTGCATCATCACATTTTGAGAGCTATAATTTTTGCATATTTTGGCCCACAGAGTCATGTGAGGTCTTAACTTTTGCGGGACGAGTTGACGTTTTTATTGGTACCATTTTTGAGCACGTGACGTTTTTTGATCGCTTTTTATTTCGATTTTTGGGAGGTTAGAATGAACAAAAATCAGCAATTCATGAATTTCTTTTGGGGGAGGCGTTTATACCGTTCCGCGTGTGGTAAAATTGATAAAGCAGTTTTATTCTTCGGGTCAGTACGATTATGGCGATACCTCATTTATATCATTTTTTCATGTTTTGGCGCTTTTATAGAATAAAAACAATTTTATATAAAAAATAATTATTTTTGCATCGCTTTATTCTGCGAGCTATAACTTTTTTATTTTTTCGCTGATGATGCTGTATGATGGCTCGTTTTTTGCGGGACAAGATGACGTTTTCAGCAGTACCATGTTTTTTTATATCGGTCTTTTTGATCGCGTGTTATTCCACTTTTTGTTCTGCGGTATGATGATAAAGCATTGATTTTTTGCTTCGTTTTTTTTTTTTTTTTAAGGGGTTCACTAAAGGGGTTAACTAGTGGGACAATTTTATAGGGGGGTCGTTACGGACGCGGCGATACCAAATATGTGTACTTTTATTGCTTTGTTTTTTTTATTTACAGGAAGAAGTGAATTTATTGGGGAATATATATATATTTTTTTTATTTATTTTGGATTTTTTTTTAAAACATGTTTATTTTTATTTTTTTAACTTTTTTACTTTGTCCCAGGGTGGGACATCACTGTATTTTATCAGATCGCTGGTGTGACAGTGTGCACAGCACTCTGTCACACCAGCGATCGCTCAGGCAGTGCAGCAGGCTTCTCAGTGCCTGCTCTCGGCAGGCACTGAGATAGCCGCCTCCCTCCAGGACCCCGGCGCCATCTTGGATCCGGGTCCTGGGAGGGAGGAAGCCCTCAGAACAGCGCGATCACATCGCGCTGCTCTGAGGGTCTCAGGGGGGCGCGCAGGGAGCCCCCACCCTGCGCGATCCTCCCCTGTGCCCCCAGTACACCGCGATCATGTTTGATCGCGGTGTGCAAGGGGTTAATGTGCCGGGAGCGGTCCGTGACCGCTCCTGACACACAGTCATGGGTGTCAGCTGTGATAATCAGCTTACACCCGGGCGCGATCGCCTGGGAGCGCGTCCGATCGCACGAGACGTACTATCCCGTCCATGGTCATACGGGCCCAGGTACCATGGACGGGATAGTACGTCCGATGGCAGTAAGGGGTTAATAACCATTAGCTGTCTCAGAAATGATTATTTATATGTATATTCACCAGGATGGCTGAGTGGTTAAGGCGTTGGACTTAAGATCCAATGGATATAAATCCTCGTGGGATCGATCCCCACTCCTGATAAGAGTTTTACACTTGAAATTATTCAAGGTTTGACAAAGCGGCGTAATGTTTGCACAGCAGGTAAATTCTTACTGTATTTACGCCTAGTGTTGTTGAGACATCTTGGTGGAATTTTATCCCAATATTCACTCTTGGTCACCACTCTGAACATACAGTCAAAAATGAAAATCTACACACAGAGGAAAGTTAAATTTACTGGATAAAATTAACAGCCAACAGGAAGGTTTACAATTAACCCCTTAACCCCCAAGGGTGGTTTGCACGTTAATGACCGGGCCAATTTTTACAATTCTGACCACTGTCTCTTTATGAGGTTATAACTCTGGAACGCTTCAACGGATCTTCGCGATTCTGAGACTGTTTTCTCGTGACATATTGTACTTCACGTTAGTGGTAAAATTTCTTCCATATAACTTGCGTTTATTTTTGAAAAAAACACAAATATGGTGAAAATTTTGATAATTGTGCAATTTTCAAACTTTGAATTTTTATTCCCTTAAAACAGAGAAATATGTCACACAAAATAGTTAAGAAATAGCATTTCCCACATGTCTACTTTACATCAGCACAATTTTGGAACCAAATTTTTTTCTTAGGAATTTATAAGGGTTAAAAGTTGACCAGCGATTTCTCATTTTTACAACAAAATTTACAAAGCCATTTTTTTTTTAGGGACCACCTCATATTTGAAGTCACTTTGAGGGCCTATATAGTAGAAAATACCAAAAAGTGACAACATTCTAAAAACTGCACCCCTCAAGGTACTCAAAACCACATTCAAGAAGTTTATTAACCCTTCAGGTGCTTCACAGGAGCTGAAGCAATGTGGAATGAAAAATGAATATTTAACTTTTTAGCCACAAAAATGATCTATTACAAACTTTTTTTTAATTTTCACAAGGGTAAAAGAAGCAAATGGACAGATAAAGTTATTGTGCAATTTCTCCTGAGTACGCCAATAGCCAATATGTGGAGGAAAACCACTGTTTGGGCACACGGCACAAGGGAAGGAGCGCCGTTTGACTTTTTCAAACTAAAATTGGCTGGAATTGAGATTGGACGCCATGTCGTGTTTGGAGAGCCCCTGATGTGCCTAAACAGTGGAAATCCCCCACAAGTGACAACATTTTGGAAACTAGACCCCCTAAGGAACTTATCTAGATCTGTTGTGAGCACTTTGAACCCCCAAGTGTTTCACAAAAGTTTATAATGTCTGGGTCTGAAAAATAAAAATAAAAAATTTCCACAAAAATGATTTTTAGTCCCAAATTTTGATTTTTCCCAAGGAAATTGGACCCCAAAAGTTGTTGTCCAATTTGTCCTGAGTACGCTGATACCCCATATGTGGGGGGGATACTGTTAGGGCGCACAACAGGGTTTGGAAAGGAAGTAGTAACGTTTTGGAATGCAGACGTTGATGGGGGCATGTTCCGTTTGCAGTGCCCCAGATGTGCCTAAACAGTGGAAACCCCCACAAGTGACCCCATTTTGGAAACTAGACCCTCTAAGGAGCTTATCTAGATCTTTGGTGAGCACTTTGAACCCCCAAGTGCTTCACACAAGTTTATAATGCCCGAGCATGAAAATAAAAAATCCTATTTTTTTCCCACAAAAATTATCTTTTAGTCACTAATTTTTTATTTTCCCAAGGGTAACAGGAGAAATTGGACCACAAAACTTGATGTCCAATTTGTCCTGAGTACGCTGATACCCAATATGTTGGGGGGGAACCACTGTTTGGGCGCACAGCAGAGCTCGGAATGGAAGGAGCACCATTTGACTTTTTCCAAACAAAATTGGCTGGAATTGAGATTGGAAGCCATGTTGCATTTGGAGAGCCCTGATGTGCCTAAACAGTGGAAACCCCCCACAAGTGACCCCATTTGGGAAACTAGACCCCCTAAGGAACTTATCTAGATCTTTGGTGAGCAATTTGAACCCCAAAGTGCTTCACACAAGTTTATAACGTAGAGCCGTAAAATTAAAAAATCATATTTTTTCCACAAAAATGATCTTTTCACCCCAATTTTTATTTTCCCAAGGGTAACAAGACTCCAAAAGTTATTGTGCAATTTGTCCTGAGTATGATGATACCCCATATGTGGGGGTAAACCACTGTTTAGGTGCATGGCAGAGTTTGGAAGGGAAGGAGCGCCGTTCGACTTTTTCAACACAGAATTGTCTGGATGCCATGTCGTGTTTGGAGAGCTCCTGATCTGCCTAAACAGTGGAAACCCCCAACAAATGACACCATTTTGGAAACTAGACCCCTCAAGGAACTTATCTAGATGTGTGGTGAGCACTTTGAACCCCGAAGTGCTTCACAGAAGTTTATAACGTACAGCTGTAAAATAAAATATCATTTTTTTTTTTACAAAAATGATTTTTTCGTCCCCATTATTTTATTTTCACAAGGGTAACAGGAGAAATTGGACCCCAAAAGTTGTTGTCCAATTTGTCCTGAGTACGCTGATACCCAATATGTTGGAGTAAACTACTGTATGGGCGCACGGCGGGGCTTGTAAGGGAAGTAGTGACGTTTTGGATTGCAGACTTTGATGGAATGGTCTGGGGCATCATGTCGCATTTGGAGAGCCCCTGATGCACCTAAACAGTGAAAACCCCCACAAGTGACCCCATTTTGGAAAATAGACCCCACAAGGAACTTATCTAGATGTGTGGTGAGCACTTTGAACCCCGAAGTGCTTCACAGAAGTTTATAACGTACAGCCGTAAAAATAAAAAATCTTTTTTTTTTTTTACAAAAATGATTTTTTTTCGCCCCCAATATTTTATTTTCACAAGGGTAACAGGAGAAATTGGACCCCAAAAGTTGTTGTCCAATTTGTCATGAGTACGCTGATACCTAATATGTGGAGAAAACTACTGTATGGGTACACGTTGGGGCTCAGAAGGGAAGTAGTGACGTTTTGGATTGCAGACTTTGATGGAATGGTCTGGGGGCGTCATGTCGCATTTGGAGAGCCCCTGATGCGCCTAAACAGTGGAAAGCCCCCACAAGTGACCCCATTTTGGAAAATAGACCCCACAAGGAACTTATCAAGATGTGTGGTGAGCGCTATGAAGCCCCAAGTGCTTCACAGAAGTTTATAACGTACAGTCGTAAAAACAAAAAAATCATTTTTTTTTTAAAAAAATGATATTTTTACCCCCAGTTTTTTATTTTCTCAAGGGTAACAGAAGAAATAGGACAAATTGCACAATAACTCTTGGGGTCCAGAGTACACTGATACCCCATATGTGGGGGTAAACTACTGTTTGGGCGCATGGCAGAGCTCAGAAGTGAAGGAGCACCGTTTGACTTTTTCAATGCAGAATTGGCTGGAATTGAGATCAGACGACATGTCACATTTGGAGAGCCCCTGATGTGCCTAAACAGCGGAAACCCCCCAATTCTAACTCCAACCCTAACACCAACAGACCCCTAACCCTAGTCCCAACCCTAACCACAAACCTAACCCTAACACACCCATAACCCTAATCCCAACCCTAACCCTAATCCTAACTTTAGCGCCAACCCTAACCCTAACTTTAGCCGCAACCCTAACCCTAATGGGAAAATGGAAATAAATACTTTTTTTTAATTTTATTATTTTTCCCTAACTAAAGGGGTGATAAAGGGGGGTTTGATTCACTATTTATAGCAGGTTTTTATGATTGGCAGCTGTCACGCTAAAAGACGCTTTTTATTGCAAAAAATAGCTTTTGCATCACCACATTTTGAGAGCTATAATTTTTGTATATTTTGGCCCACAGGTCATGTGAGGTCTTATTTTTTGCGGGACGAGATGACGTTTTTATTCGTTCCATTTTTGAGCATGTGACGTTTTTTGATCGCTTTTTATTTCGATTTTTGGGAGGTTAGAATGAACAAAAATCAGCAATTCATGAATTTCTTTTGGGGAGGCGTTTATACCGTTCCACGTGTGGTAAAATTGATAAAGCAGTTTTATTCTTCGGGTCAGTATGATTATGGCGATACCTCATTTATATAATTTTTTTATGTTTTGGCGCTTTTATAGAATAAAACCAATTTTATATAAAAAATTATTTTTGCATCGCTTTATTCTCCGAGCTATAACTTTTTTATTTTTTCATTGATGATGCTGCATGGCAGCTCGTTTTTTGCGAGACAAGATGACGTTTTCAGCGATACCATGCTTATTTATATCTGTCTTTTTGATCGCGTGTTATTCCACTTTTTGTTCGGCGGTATGATGATAAAGCATTGATTTTTTGCTTTGCTTTTTTTTTTTTTTAAGAGGTTCACTAAAGGGGTTAACTAGTGGGACAGTTTTATGGGGGGTTGTTACGGATGCGGCGATTCCAAATACGTGTACTTTTATTTTTTTGATTTTTTATTTACAGGAAAAAATGAATTTATTGGGGAATTTTTTTTTTTTTATGATTTTTTTAAACAATTTTTTTATTTTTTTTTTTTAACTTTTTTACTTTGTCCCAGGGTGGGACATCACTGTATAGGGTCAGAACGCTGGTGTGACTGTGTGCACAGCACTCTGTCACACCAGCGATCGCTCTGGCATTGCTGCAGGCTTCTCAGTGCCTGCTCTTAGCAGGCACTGAGGAAGCCGCCTCCCTGCAGGACCCGGATGGACCCCGGCGCCATCTTGGATCCGGGATCCTGCAGGGAGGAAGGACCCTCGGAACAGTGCGACGCATCGCGCTGCTCTGAGGGTCTCAGGGGAGCGCGCAGGGAGCCCCCTCCCTGCGCTATCCTCCCCTGTGCCCCCGGTACACCGCGATCATGTTTAATCGCGGTGTGCCAGGGGTTAATGTGCCGGGAGCGGTCCGTGACCGCTCCTGACACATAGTGCCGGGTGTCAGCTGTGATAATCAGCTGACACCCTGCTGTGATCGGCTGCGCTCCCCCCGGGAGCACGTCCGATCGCTGGGACGTACTATCCCATCCATGGTCATACGGGCCCAGGTACCATGGACGGGATAGTACGTCGGATGGCAGTAAGGGGTTAAAGCCTGTCTGATGCTTTTGTTAAGTGACTTATAAAAAAAAGAAATCTGGTAGTGCAAATTTCTTAAGACAGTACTCATTTAATATCCATTAGCTGTGGGTGAAATCCTGTTCTACATGTACATTCACTGGGATGACTGAGTGGTTGAGGTGTTGGACTTAAGATCCAATGGATATATTTATCTTTGTGGGTCCGAACCCCACTCCTGGTAAGAGTTTTACACTTGAAATTCTTCAAGGTTTGACTAAATTGAGAAATGTTTGAGCAGCGGGTAAATTCTCATTGCCCGATAGCACAGTAATAAACCTACAATAACCTTGACTATATCCCTACTATGTTTATCGTTTTCATTTTGAAATGAATCTCTGGTACCTCTTAGCATGATATTACTGGAAATTCCAAGCTTCATCAAAGAGGAAAATTTAGAGATGAAGAGAAAGTATATTATTTTTGGTAAATATTCAAACTACAGTCAAAAGAGAAACATATGATATCAAAATAATGAAAAATTCAGAAATATTATGCAATTAATTTGCAAAATGAATATTTAACAGAAGGGAGGGATACAGAAACAAAATGGCCAGTGTGAGTAGAATGGCAATAAATGTAAAATTTGCCTGTCTAAATCTAGAGCAAGGTAAAGTGTTGAATTTGTCAACTATGAGCTTTTTTGGACATGTTAAACTGTCTAAAGAAAGTCATATTTTGCGTCTAGTTTTGAGAAATCTTGGTGGTATTTTATTCCAATATTCACTCTTGGTCACCACTCTGAACATACAGTTAAAAATGAAAATCTACACACAGAGTAAAATTAATTTTCCTGAATAAAATTTACAGTCAACATTAAGGTTTATAATTAAAGCCTGTCTAATGCTTTTATTAAGTGGCTTATAAAATAAAGAAATCTTGAAGTGCAAACGTCATGAAACAATACTCGTTTAATAACCATTAGCTGTCTCAGAAATCCTGATCTATATGTACATTCACCAGAATGGCCGAGAGTTTAAGGCTTTGGAGTTGAGATCCAATGGATATAAATCCTCATGGGTTCGAACCCCACTCATGGTAAGAGTTTTACACGTGAAATTCTTCAAGGTTTGACAAAGCAGCGTAATGTTTGCACAGCAGTTATATTCTTACTGTATTTGCGCCTAGTGTTGTTGAGACATCTTGGTGGAATTTTATCCCAATATTCACTCTTGGTCACCACTATGAAAATCTACACACAGAGGAAAGTTAAATTCACTGGATAAAATTTACAGTCAACAGGAAGGTTTATAATTAAAGCCTGTCTAATGCTTTTAAGTGACTTATAAAATAAAGAAATCTGGTTGTGCAAACTTCTTAAGACAGTACTCATTTAATATCCATTAGCTGTGGGTGAAATCCTGTTCTACATGTACATTCACTAGGATGACTGAGTGGTTGAGGTGTTGGACTTAAGATCCAATGGATATATTTATCTTTGTGGGTCCGAACCCCACTCCTGGTAAGAGTTTTACACTTGAAATTCTTCAAGGTTTGACTAAATGGAGAAATGTTTGAGCAGCGGGTAAATTCTCATTGCCCGATAGCACAGTAATAAACCTACAATAACTTTGACTATATCCCTACTATGTTTATCGTTTTCATTTTGAAATGAATCTCTGGCACCTCTTAGCATGATATTACTGGAAATTCCAAGCTTCATCAAAGAGGAAAATTTAGAGATTAAGAGAAGGTATATTATTTTAGGCAAATATTCAAACTGCAGTCAAAAGAGAAACATATGATATCAAAATAATGAGAAATTCAGAAATATTATGCAATTAATTTGCAAAATGAATATCTAACAGAAGGGAGGGATACAGAAACAAAATGGCCAGCGTGAGTAGAATGGCAATAAATGTAAAATTTGCCTGTCTAAATCTAGAGCAAGGTAAAGTGTTGAATTTGTGAACTATGAGCTTTTCTGGACATGTTAAACTGTCTAAAGAAATTCATATTTTGAGTCTAGATTTGAGAAATCTTGGTGGTATTGTATTCCAATATTCACTCTTGGTCACCACTCTGAACATACAGTTAAAAATGAAAATCTACACACAGAGAAAAATTAATTTTCCTGAATAAAATTTACAGTCAACATTAAGGTTTATAATTAAAGCCTGTCTAATGCTTTTATAAAGTGGCTTATAAAATAAAGAAATCTTGTAGTGCAAACGTCATGAAACAATACTCGTTTAATAACCATTAGCTGTTTCAGAAATCCTTATTTATATGTATATTCGCCGGGATGGCCAAGTGGTTAAGGCATTGGACTTAAGATCCAATGGATATAAATCCTTGTGGGTTCGAACCCCACTCCTGGTAAGAGTTTTACACTTGAAATTCTTCAAGGTTTGACAAAGCAGCATAATGTTTGCACAGCAGGTAAATTCTTACTGTATTTGCGCCTAGTGTTGTTGAGACATCTTGGTGGAATTTTATCCCAATATTCACTCTTGGTCACAACTATGAACATACAGTCAAAAATGAAAATCTACACACAGAGGAAAGTTAAATTCACTGGATAAAATTTACAGTCAACAGGAAGGTTTATAATTAAAGCCTGTCTAATGCTTTTGTTAAGTGACTTATAAAATAAGGAAATCTGGTAGTGCAAACTTCTTAAGACAGTACTCATTTAATATCCATTAGCTGTGGGTGAAATCCTGTTCTACATGTACGTTCACTAGGATGATTGAGTGGTTGAGGTGTTGGACTTAAGATCCAATTGATATATTTATCTTTGTGGGTCCGAACCCCACTCCTGGTACGAGTTTTACACTTGAAATTCTTCAAGGTTTGACTAAATGGAGAAATGTTTGAGCAGCGGGTAAATTCTCATTGCCCGATAGCACAGTAATAAACCTACAATAACCTTGACTAAATAACCTACTATGTTTATCGTTTTCATTTTGAAATGAATCTCTGGTACCTCTTAGCATGATATTACTGGAAATTCCAAGCTTCATCAAAGAGGAAAATTTAGAGATGAAAAGTATATTATTTTAGGTAAATATTCAAACTACAGTCAAAAGATAAACATATGATATCAAAATAATGAGAAATTCAGAAATATTATGCAATTAATTTGCAAAATTAATATTTAACAGAAGGGAGGGATACAGAAACAAAATGGCCAGTGTGAGTAGAATGGCAATAAATGTAAAATTTGCCTGTCTAAATCTAGAGCAAGGTAAAGTGTTGAATTTGTGAACTATGAGCTTTTCTGGACATGTTAAACTGTCTAAAGAAAGTCATATTTTGCGTCTAGTTTTGAGAAATCTTGGTGGTATTTTATTCCAATATTCACTCTTGGTCACCACTCTGAACATAAAGTTAAAATGAAAATTTACACACAGAGTAAAATTAATTTTCCTGAATAAAATTTACAGTCAACATTAAGGTTTATAATTAAAGCCTGTCTAATGTTTTTATTAAGTGGCTTATAAAATAAAGAAATCTTGTAGTGCAAACGTCATGAAACAATACTCATTTAACCCTTAATGACCAAGCCATTTTGTAGGTTAAAGACTAGGCCAATTTTTACAATTCTGACCACTGTCTCTTTATGAGGTTATAACTCTGGAACGCTTCTACGGATCTTGGCGATTCTGAGATTGTTTTCTCGTGACATATTGTACTTCATGATAGTGGTAAAATTTCTTCAATATAACTTGTGTTTTTTTATGAAAAAAACGGAAATATGGCAAAAATTTTGAAAATTTTGCAATTTTCAAACTTTTAATTTTTATGCCATTAAATCAGAGAGATATGTCACAAAAATTAGTTAATAAATAACATTTCCCACATGTCTACTTTACATCAGCACAATTTTGGAACCAAAATTTTTTTTTGTTACGAAGTTATAAGTATTAAAAGTTGACCAGCAATTTCTCATTTTTCCAACAAAATTTACAAAACCATTTTTTTTAGGGACCACCTCACATTTGAAGTGAATTTGAGGGGTCAATATGACAGAAAATACCCAAAAGTGACACCATTCTAAAAACTGCACCCCTCAACGTGTTCAAAGCCACATTCAAGAAGTTTATTAACCCTTTAGGTACTTCACAAGAATTGAAGCAATGTGGAAGGAAAAAATGAACATTTAACTTTTTTTCCCAAAATTTTTCTTTCGACACAATTTTTTAAAATTTTGTCAAGGGTATCAGGAGAAAATGAACCACAACATTTGTTGTACAATTTCTCCAGAGTACACCGATATACCATGTGTGGGGGTAAACCACTATTTGGGCGCATGGCAGAGCTCGGAAGGGAAGCAGCGCCATTTGACTTTTTTGGCTGGAATTGAGATTGGACGCCATGTCGCATTTGGAGAGTCCCTGTGTGCCTAAACAGTGGAAACCCCCCACAAGTGACCCCATTTTGGAAACTGGACCCCTCAAGGAACTCATCTAAATGTGTTGTGAGAGCTTTTAACCCCAAGGGCTTCATAGAAGGTTATAATGTAGAGCAGTAAAATTAAAAAATCATATTTTTTCCACAAAAATTATCTTTTCATCCCAATTATTATTTTCCAAAGGATAAAAGGACCCCAAAAGTTATTGGGCAATTAGTCCTGAGTACGCTGATACCCCATATGTGGGGGTAAACCACTATTTGGGCGCATGGCAGAGCTCGGAAGGGAAGCAGCGCCATTTGACTTTTTTGGCTGGAATTGAGATTGGACGCCATGTCGCATTTGGAGAGTCCCTGTGTGCCTAAACAGTGGAAACCCCCACAAGTGACCCCATTTTGGAAACTAGACCCCCCAAGGAATCTTATCTAAATGTGTTGTGAGAGCTTTTAACCCCAAGCGCTTCACAGAAGGTTATAACGTAGAGCCGTAAATTAAAAAATCATATTTTTTCCACAAAAATGATCTTTTCATCCCAATTTTTATTTTCCAAAGGATAAAAGGACCCCAAAATTTATTGTGCAACTAGTCCTGAGTACGCTGATACCCCATAGGTGGGGGTAAACCACTATTTGGGCGCATGGCAGAGCTCGGAAGGGAAGCAGCGCCATTTGACTTTTTTGGCTGGAATTGAGATTGGACGCCATGTCGTATTTGGAGAGTCCCTGTGTGCCTAAACAGTGGAAACCCCCACAAGTGACCCCATTTTGGAAACTAGACCCCCAAGGAACTTATCTAGATGTGTGGTGAGAGCTTTGAACCCCCAAGGGCTTCACAGAAGGTTATAACGTAGAGCAGTAAAATTAAAAAATCATATCTTTTCCACAAAAATGATCTTTCCACCCCCAATTGTTATTTTCCAAAGGGTAACAGGACCCCAAAAGTTATTGTGCAATTTGTCCTGAGTACGCTGATACCCCATATGTGGGGGTAAACCACTATTTTGACGCATGGCAGAGCTCGAAAGGGAAGGAGCGCCTTTTTCAAATGCAGACTTTGATGGAATGGTCTGTGGGTGTCATGTTACGGTTGGATAGCCCCTGATGTGCCTAAACAGTAGAAACCCCCCACAAGTGACTCCATTTTGGAAACTAGACCCCCAAGGAACTTTTCTAGATGTGTGGTGAGCACTTTGAACCCCAAGTGCTTCACAGAAGTTTATAACGTAGAGCCGTGAAAATAAAAAAATCATATTTTTTTCCACAAAAATAATCTTTTTGCCCCAAATTTTTATTTTTATAAGGGTAACAGGAGAAATAGGACCCCAAAAGCTATTGTGCAATTTGTCCTGAGTACGCTGATATCCCATATGTGGGGGGGAACCACTATTTTGACGCATGGCAGAGCTCGGAAGAGAAGGAGCACCGTTTTTAAATGCAGACTTTGATGGAATGGTCTGCGGGTGTCATGTCGTGCTTGGAGAGCCCCTGATGTGCCTAAACAGTAGAAACCCCCCACAAATGACCCCATTTTGCAAACTAGACCCCCCAAGGAACTTATCTAGATGTGTGGTCAGCACTTTGAACCCCAAGGGCTTCACAGAAGTTTATAACGTAGAGCCGTGAAAATAAAAAAAATCATATTTTTTTTCCACAAAAATGACCTTTTTGCCCCCAAATTTTTATTTTTATAAGGGTAACAGGAGAAATAGGACCCCAAAAGCTATTGTGCATTTTGTCCTGAGTACGCTGATACCCCATATGCGGGGGGAACCACTGTGATCGCCTTACTGCGATCTTTGGGAGGCACAATGAACAAATCTACAAAAGGTGAAGAATTGGTTTTCTTTTTTACGCCGTTCCTCGTGCGGTATTAGTGATTAGGCGACTTTATTCCTCGGATCGGTGCGATTACAGCGATACCAGATTTACTTCCTTTTTTCATGTTTAGCTTCTGTCACACACTAAAAGATGCTTTTTTTTGGAATAATTTTTTGTAAGAATTTTTTGCATCGCCGTATTTTGAGAGCTATAATTTTTCCATATTTCGGCCGACAGAGTTATCTGTGGGCTTATTTTTTGCGGGACGAGCTGACGTTTTTATTGGTCCCATATTCGGGCACATATCGTTTTTTGATCGCTTCCTATTCCGATTTTTGTGGAAGCAGAATGAACAAAAACCAGCAATTCAGGAATTGTTTTTTTTTTTATTTTTTTTCCCCCGTTCCGCGTGTGGTAAAATTGATAAAGCAGCTTTATTCTTCGGGTCACTACGATTACAGCGATACCTCATTTATATATTTTTTTTTATGTTTTGGCGTTTTTTACACAATAAAGAATTTTATAGAAAAAAAAATTATTTTTGCATCAGTTTATTCCGCGAGCTATAACTTTTTTATTTTTTCGCTGATGATGCTATATAGCGGCTTGTTTTTTGCGGGACAAGATGACGTTTTCAGCGGTACCATGATTATTTATATCTGACTTTTTGATCGCGTGTTATTGCACTTTTTCCAAGCGGTATGATGATAACGCTTGGAAAAAGTATAATTTACTACTTTTTTGTGTTTTTTTTTACGGCTTTCACTGAAGGGGTTAACTAGGGTTACGCTTTTATAGATGGGATTTTTACGGACATGGCGATACCTAACATGTGTATTTTTTTTGTTTTTTATTTTTTTTATTACATAAAAATGTGTATTTTTTAGGGGATTATTTTTAAATTATTTTTTAATATTTTTTTTACAATTTTTTTTAAAAAATGATTTTTTTCAACTTGTCCCTTTATGGGACTTTCACTTTTTTTTACTTTTGATTGCAGTTACAATGCATTGCAATGCTCCAGCATTGCAATGCATTGTACCTATGGGGAAAGCTGCTGTGACATGATCACAGCAGTTTCCTGTAGCTAAATGACCCGGAGGTTGTCATGACAACCCCCGGGTCATCAAGGCAGAGATCGGACCCTGCAAATACAGTGCAGGGTGCCGATCTGAGGCAGAGGGAGCTCCCGACCCTCTGCCTCCCCCCCTGAGCTCTGCGATCGTGCTGGATCGCAGCAGTCAGGGGGTTAACAGCCAGGGGCGGTGGGGGCTCCGCTCCTGGCTGTCAGTGCAGGAAGCCTGGCCACTGCAGCGCCGGCTCCTGCATTGATCGCGCTGGGGAAGCTGAAATTTCAGATTCTCCTGCGCGATCGCTGCTGTGTTTGGTCAGTCAGATTGACTGACCAATCACAGCGCTGTGAGTGCGGGGACCGACGGCAAAGGTCCCCGCACCGCTTGCCGTGCCTGTCAGCTGTCTGTGACAGCTGTCGGCACTGATCTACCACTGCGTGTTTACACGCAGTGGTAGATCAAAGCCATGACGTGCAGAGTCTGTCCTGGTGCCGGAAATGGCACCTTGCCATGACGGACTCTGCACGTCAGTGGACATTAAGGGGTTAATAACCATTAGCTGTCTCAGAAATCCTGGTCTATATGTACATTCACCAGGATGGCCGAGTGGTTAAGGCGTTGGACTTAAGATCCAATGGATATAAATCCTCGTGGGTTCGATCCCCACTCCTGGTAAGAGTTTTACACTTGAAATTCTTCAAGGTTTGACAAAGCAGTGTAATGTTTGCACAGCAGGTAAATTCTTGCTGTATTTGCACCTAGTGTTGTTGAGACTTCTTGGTGGAATTTTATCCCAATATTCACTCTTGGTCACAACTATGAACATACAGTCAAAAATGAAAATCTACACACAGAGGAAAGTTAAATTCACTGGATAAAATTTACAGTCAACAGGAAGGTTTATAATTAAAGCCTGTCTAATGCTTTTGTTAAGTGACTTATAAAATAAAGAAATCTGGTAGTGCAAACTTCTTAAGACAGTGCTCATTTAATATCCATTAGCTGTGGGTGAAATCCTGTTCTACATGTACGTTCACTAGGATGACTGAGTGGTTGAGGTGTTGGACTTAAGATCCAATGGATATATTTATCTTTGTGGGTCCGAACCCCACTCCTGGTAAGAGTTTTACACTTGAAATTCTTCAAGGTTTGACTAAATGGAGAAATGTTTGAGCAGCGGGTAAATTCTCATTGCCCGATAGCACAGTAATAAACCTACAATAACCTTGACTATATCCCTACTATGTTTATCATTTTCATTTTGAAATGAATCTCTGGTACCTCTTAGCATGATATTACTGGAAATTCCAAGCTTCATCAAAGAGGAAAATTTAGAGATTAAGAGAAAGTATATTATTTTAGGTATATATTCAAACTACAGTTAAAAGAAAATATGATATCAAAATAATGAGAAATACAGAAATATTATGCAATTAATTTGCAAAATGAATATCTTAAAGAAGGGAGGGATGCAGAAACAAAATGGCCAGTGTGAGTAGAATGGCAATAAATGTAAAATTTGCCTGTCTAAATCTAGAGCAAGGTAAAGTGTTGAATTTGTGAACTATGAGCTTTTCTGGACATGTTAAACTGTCTAAAGAAAGTCATATTTTGAGTCTAGTTTTGAGAAATCTTGGTGGTATTTTATTCCAATATTCACTCTTGGTCACCACTCTGAACATACAGTTAAAAATGAAAATCTACACACAGAGTAAAATTAATTTTCCTGAATAAAATTTACAGTCAACAATAAGGTTTATAATTAAAGCCTGTCTAATGCTTTTATTAAGTGGCTTATAAAATAAAGAAATCTTGTTGTGCAAACGTCATGAAACAATACTCGTTTAATAACCATTAGCTGTCTCAGAAATCTTGGTCTATATGTACATTCACCAGGATGGCCGAGTGGTTAAGGCGTTGGACTTAAGATCCAATGGATATAAATCCTCGTGGGTTCGAACCCCACTCCTGGTAAGAGTTTTATACTTGAAATTCTTCAAGGTTTGACAAAGCAGCGTAATGTTTGCACCGCAGGTAAATTCTTACTGTATTTGCGCCTAGTGTTGTTGAGACATCTTGGTGGAATTTTTTCCCAATATTCAGTCTTGGTCACCACTATGAAAATCTACACACAGAGGAAAGTTAAATTCACTGGATAAAATTTACAGTCAACAGGAAGGTTTATAATTAAAGCCTGTCTAATGCTTTTGTTAAGTGACATAAAATAAAGAAATCTGGTAGTGCAAACTTCTTAAGACAGTACTCATTTAATATCCATTAGCTGTGGGTGAAATCCTGTTCTACATGTACGTTCACTAGGATGACTGAGTTGTTGAGGTGTTGGACTTAAGATCCAATGGATATATTTATCTTTGTGGGTCCGAACCCCACTCCTGGTAAGAGTTTTACACTTGAAATTCTTCAAGGTTTGACTAAATGGAGAAATGTTTGAGCAGCGGGTAAATTCTCATTGCCCGATAGCACAGTAATAAACCTGCAATAACCTTGACTATATCCCTACTATGTTTGATATGGAAATTTAATTAGAATAAAAATATCCTTCTGTGTTTGCTGCTTGCCATGTCCAAATCTCTATATAATGTCTTCTTGAGCGCTCAGAACGAAATGAGGACTGTCCACAAAGCAAGTGTCAGTATAACAGTTCGTCAAAGACATACATTTATTATTCATTCAAGGTTTTATACGTTTACAAAAAGGGGCTGGTTAGTCAATTAACATACAATTAAAAGCTGCTAGATTATTGGCTGTTCTAGTGTAAATATGATAATTATGATAATCATGATTAAAAGAGCTGAAGTTGCAGAATTATTGTTTATATTCTTGTGACCTAGTTGTCTTGCATAACTATAATGTAAACAACAGATATCTAATAGGACTTTTTGTACTTCATGCATTTGTTCCTTTACGAAGGCCTTTATGAAGGCCAGATTTCTTTAAAACGACTGATTATAACTGGCCTAGAAATATGTGAGCACAGGGTTTTTTAGCAAGTGAGATCTATCTAACTGTGAACTGTGAATACATATATGTGAATATACTTTGAATATATGGAATACATATATATTTCCATAACAGTCCCCCCTTAGATACCACTTGCCCTAAAAAAAACCTGCTCCTGGCCCAAGCGCTGCAACTCTTTTGTTCTGCCTGTGAGTTGAGACACCCCTAGCGCATGTCTCCCCCACCGAATATAGACTTTTCGCAAATGGGCGGTCAGGAGGACTGTCCCTGTCGGGGGTTTATGTGTTTGCAATCATAGTCTCCTTATTTGATAGGATGATTCATCAAGGATGTGTATTCTCAGTCTGGAGGTAGTTCGGAGATCTGGTCATCTGTCTGGTCAGTCAGAGCATCCACGACATCCTTCATGGCTTAGGTGTCTCTCCTGGTACGGGAGCTTCCTTGCAATGCGATACGTGGATTCAAACAGGCTTTCCCTCTAGTTACACAGAGGTTGATGTCATCTGGGGCTCTTGGACAGGATCATCAAATCTGGCAGTGAGGAGAAAAACTCGAGAATGGACATTAGTTTTTGACCAATTCAATTACATAAGTCTTATGATTTGGTAGCTGAGGAGAGCAGGCAAAAAAAGCAATACACCAGAGAGGTTGGAATCTATGGGATTGCAGTACCCTGACTAACCACCACAACTAAAGGCAGCCGTGGAGCGTTCCTACGTTGGTCCTAGACGCCTCGTCACAGCCTGAGAAGCTAACTACACCTAAAGATAGAAAAAGGAAAGCTATCTGCCCCGGAGCAGATCCCCAAAGAACATAGGAAGCCCCCAAACATGTAATGGCGGTTAGACAAGAGGAAATACAGACACAGACAGAAAATAGAATGAGCAAACGCTGGGGCCCAATCTGTCTAGATAGAAGAGGATAGGAAAGGCACTTACTACAACCCCAAAAAACCCTGAAAAGTACCAACTCTACTAATTACAAAAACACCTGAGATCACACGACCTCTACCACCTAAATTAGTTCTCTGGTGTAACAAAAACTAAACAGCAACCACTGAAAAAACTGGAAAAGGCAAATGAACAAACAACAGTGGCTGAACTAAACTGCAAGCACCAAAAAACTAAAAGAAGAAAATGTCTTATCTGTTAGCAGAAGATGCAGGCACGAAACAGCTTTTCTGGGTCTCTGGGAGTGTGCCTTACGCTAAACAGTGCAATAGGGAGTGTGTCATGCCATGGTTTGCGTGTCTCTTGGGCAATTTTTTCAGCATTCTATTCTTAAGTGTTTCGTTCAGTTTTTCTACCTTCCTGCTGCTCTGGGGGTCTTAAGGAGTGTGTAGGCCTAAATCTGACCCTACTGCTAATCGGGTCTTGTGTGTCAGATTTGCTGTGAATGCGGGTCCCTGATCACTTTCTATCATTTCTGGAACCCCGTATCTGCACACTATTTTCCGAAAGTAGCTTCGTTGCAGTAGTCTTTGCTGACTTGGAAGGCTTCTGTTCATCTTGAAAATTCTTCTTTTGACCACAATGGCGTATTTGAATCCTTCACTTGGCGATATCTGGATGTGGTCTATCTGGATCCTTTGAAGCTGGTAGAGTGGTCTTTCCAGATGAGGTGAGGGGGACTTTCTTCCATACGTCTAGGCTTGCATTTGCCGCAGGTCAGACAGCTGTGGTGAATTTGGCTGTTAGGGTGGAGATCCCTGAAGTGAAAACAGTAAGCACCAATCAGATCATTCATCTGTGTCTTTGATATGTGGATGTGGGTCCATGTACCCATTGGCCCACCATAGGGTGCATACTTTGTGGTAGGCAGAGTTTGAAGTCTATTATTGATAGCCTTCTTTCTTCACGTGTTGCTTTTTTCGCATTCAGCTCTTCTTCTCCTTTTGGAGCTTGGTCTTGTAACTTCTTTAGCAGATTCCAGGACGTTTCTTTGTCAGGTTTCTTGTCTTCAGTCATCATGTAGTAGCCGTCCGGCTCTACGACCTCTCCCACTTCTCCATGTTGTCTTCCTTTGGCTGCTTCTTTGGCTGCCATGTCCGCCATGTTATTGCCTCATGCCTCTTCTGTTCTCAGTTTTCTATGCACTTTGATTTTTCAAATTGCTACCATTTTGGAAGTTGGAGTATACTCAGTAGGTCCCTGAAGGCTCCATGATGCTTCACGGTTGTCCCGTTTGCTGTGATGAAGTCCCTTGTAGCCCAGATGGGTCCAAAGTCGTGTGCTATGCCATGCGAGTACCTGTAGTCCGTGTAGATGTTTGCAGTCTTGCCTTCTGCCATCTGGCAGGCCTTCGTCAGCGCTATCAATTCTGCTTCCTGGGCTGACAGGCTAGGTGACAGACTTCTGGACCACAGGATTTCTTGATTGCTGGTCACTGCACTTTCTGTGTTGAAACTTCTTCTGGAGCCATCCAAGTATCCCCCCTTGGGAGTGGGAGTAGAGTGGCCGGGCTGAGGACTGTAGGTCTGGAGACGGTGACATTATGAGACAAAGGCAATAGAGGCGCCACAAAGATGCCTGGCTGTGGGGAGATTACTGTTGGTTGAGCTTGATTGAAGGATTGCCAAGATGTCATGCGGAGTGAGAGTTTCCAGTGGCTGTCCAAGAGTGATGTCAGCAACCTTGTCCAGGAGGGTGTGTGCTGCGGATACTGCCATCAGGCAGGAGGATGCTCTTCTTGCAACTGGATCCAAGCGGGCTGAGAGGCAGCCTAAAAGTCTCTGTTTTCCCCCGTGAATCCGTGCCAGGACTCCAGTAGCATGACCTTCTTTCTTCTATCAGGTAGACGGAAAGACTTTTCATAGTCAGGTAGGCCTGGTATTGGCACTGAGACTGTGGAGTTCTTCCAATCTCCTGAATGGGTTGAAGGCTGCGTCTGATAGAAGGAGCAGGGTTGCGTTGATGCAAGCGCACAGAGGCTGCATTAGGACTGAGGCATCAGGGATCCAGGTTCTGCAATATGACACTAGACCAGGGAAGGCCTGCAGCATTCTTGGAGTTGTTGGGGGAGCCATCTTCTCCACAGTGGTCTTCCAGTCTTTTGACATGTGTTTCGTCTTGTGGGCAATACAGTGTCCCAGGGATGTAACTTGCTTCTGGCATCACTGGACTTTGTTCTTCCAGACCTTGCGTTGCTGTTCTTCCAGGTAGAGTAGGAGAGATAAGGAATAGGCTGTGCAGGTGTCGATGTCAACCACACAAAAGAGAAAGTCATCCACGTGTTGTAGAAGAGTGACTCTTGCATATTCTGCAATCCAGTTGACGAAGATGGAGGACATTGTCTTGGTGAAACTTGAAGGGCTTGTTTTGAGCACCTTGAGGCAACATTGTCCATATGCACTGCACTGGTGCGTGAAAGCAGGCCTCCAGATGGAGGGGAAACACTGAAGAAGGTACTGGCCAGGTTGATCACCGTGAATACCGTTGCGGTGACTGGGACTCTTGAGAGCAGAGTGTGATGGTTCAGCACTGTTGGGGTTTCAAATACCGTAGCCTCTTTCGCGGCCTCCAGGCCTTGCACCATTCTGAACTCAGTGGGGTTTACAGTCTTTTTCTTCACTGTGGAAAGCTGGGATTGATTCCGATGGGCGAGGCAGCCCAGTTTGGCCTTGTCCTTCAGTATGCAGCAGGGGACTCCCATCTGCTGGTGCAGAGCTGGCGGGAAAACAAGCCGTCTACTAGGATCCACATCATGAGAGATGACGACCAGCTGGCTTTCTTGTTCTCCACCAAGACAGTCACTGTGTTAGCACCTGCTCTGGTCACAGGGGGTCTTCTTGTTGGGACGTCTCCTTAAACGGCTGCTTTTTTCTCAGCACGGGCCATCAGTAGTTTCTTTTTCTCCAGCTCGGTCTCAGGTCAATATTTGTGCACAAGTTTGAAGAGCTGAGTGGCCTTTTGCCGGTCTAGGGCCTGGGTGAACTGGTTGATTGCAGGGGGCACCTCCTGGTGCTTGCAAAAGATGAACCTCTGGCGTTAGAGCTGGATGAGGTGTTGCCATTCCATGAAGCGAGTAGGGTCCTTCTTGAGTTGAATATCCTGGCCAATGTCAAAGTTCTCAGGCCGTCTTCTTAGGCGAGTTCACTTAGACCTTCAGTTGGTCAGAGACATCTTGACTCTGGGTGATGGAGTGGCTTTTCTGGTACTATGTCCAGCACCTCCTGTGATAGGTCTGCAGTGTGGTTGTTTGAGGTTCCTGTTTCTTCTTGGGTCAGGGGTGAAGAAAGTGTCATGGTCCCATCTTCCTGGAACACTCTGTTCGCTTTCAGCTTCTGCAGTAGGTCCACTCCCAATAGGTTGAGGGTGCAGGTTTTTTACACAACAAACTGGGACATGATGGAGTGTTCTGGCTGAGTCCACACGCTCAGGGGCTTCATAATCTGGAAATATCTGACTTGACCATCAATTCCCATGCAGGAAGCAGAAGATTCTGATAGGTATGTGAGGTTGCGGAGTTCCACAAGAAAAGATATGACTACGCCATCCACTCTCAGGATATTGGTCCCACTTGTGGGGTTCCTTGTGGACTTGGTGTGCTCTTGTCCTATGGACGGGGTTCTTTACTGCTTTCTGTGTTTCTTCTTTTTCTGGGTGAAGTCAGTGTTCTGCACTTGTTCCGGAAATGACCAAACTCGCCACAGTTGTAACACTTGACATTCCTTCTGTCCCGGCGGGACTCAATCCTTTTTGCTACTGTGAGCAGGGTATCCATTGCTATTGACGTGTACTCAGGCCTGGCTGCTACCAGTGGTTTCCTGATTGGTTCTCTCAGTCCATGCACAAAAGCCTGTGCCAACATCCGTCTGTGTGTCTGATCATGGGTAATGAGGCCCAAATCTTGAAACACTTGCATTACTCTGTCATGGAACATCTCCACAGACTCTGTCTTGACTTGACTCGTGACATGTAGGCTGAGAGTTTGTCCTGTCAGTCTGCTTTTGGCCCATTCTCTGAGTTGCTCAATTAGCTTTGGTCCTGTCTCCCAGGCATACGCATCTAACTCTGTTGGAAGCTTGAAGTGTTCTCTCATAATTGGCCAGAATGCATCACCTGCTTTTATTTCCATTACGGTCCAGAGATCAGTCCAGGCTGCTGCATACGTTCGCTGGATCTGCTGCATTTTTTGTTTATCGTTTTCATTTTGAAATGAATCTCTGGTACCTCTTAGCATGATATTACTTGAAATTTCAAGCTTCATCAAAGAGGAAAATTTAGAGATTAAGAGAAAGTATATTATTTTAGGTAAATATTCAAACTACACTCAAAAGAAAAACATATGATATCAAAATAATGAGAAATTCTGGTAAGAGTTTTACACTTGAAATTCTTCAAGGTTTGACTAAATGGAGAAATGTTTGAGCAGCGGGTAAATTCTCATTGCCCGATAGCACAGTAATAAACCTACAATAACCTTGACTAAATACGTACTATGTTTATCGTTTTCATTTTGAAATGAATCTCTGGTACCTCTTAGCATGATATTACTGGAAATTCCAAGCTTCATCAAAGAGGAAAATTTAGAAATGAAGAGAAAGTATATTATTTTAGGTAAATATTCAAAGTACACTCAAAAGAAAAACATATGATATCAAAATAATGAGAAATTCAGAAATATTATGCAATTAATTTGCAAAATGAATATTTAACAGAAGGGAGGGATACAGAAACAAAATGGCCAGTGTGAGTAGAATGGCAATAAATGTAAAATTTGCCTGTCTAAATCTAGAGCAAGGTAAAGTGTTGAATTTGTCAACTTTAAGGTTTATAATTAAAGCCTGTCTAATGCTTTTATTAAGTGGCTTATAAAATAAAGAAATCTTGTAGTGCAAACGTCATGAAACAATACTCATTTAATAACCATTAGCTGTCTCAGAAATCCTGGTCTATATGTACATTCACCAGGATGGCCGAGTGGTTAAGGCGTTGGACTTAAGATCCAATGGATATAAATCCTTGTGGGTTCGATCCCCACTCCTGGTAAGAGAAATTTTGAAATTCTTCAAGGTTTGATAAAGCAGTGTAATGTTTGCACAGCAGGTAAATTCTTGCTGTATTTGCGCCTAGTGTTGTTGAGACTTCTTGGTGGAATTTTATCCCAATATTCACTCTTGGTCACAACTATGAACATACAGTCAAAAATGAAAATCTACACACAGAGGAAAGTTAAATTCACTGGATAAAATTTACAGTCAACAGGAAGGTTTATAATTAAAGCCTGGCTAATGCTTTTGTTAAGTGACTTATAAAATAAAGAAATCTGGTAGTGCAAACTTCTTTAGACAGTACTCATTTAATATCCATTAGCTGTGGGTGAAATCCTGTTCTACATGTACGTTCACTAGGATGACTGAGTGGTTGAGGTGTTGGACTTAAGATCCAATGGATATATTTATCTTTGTGGGTCCGAACCCCACTCGTGGTAAGAGTTTTACACTTGAAATTCTTCAAGGTTTGACTAAATGGAGAAATGTTTGAGCAGCGGGTAAATTCTCCTTGCCCGATAGCACAGTAATAAACCTACAATAACCTTGACTATATCCCTACTAAGTTTATCGTTTTCATTTTGAAATGAATCTCTGGTACCTCTTAGCATGATATTACTGGAAATTCCAAGCTTCATCAAAGAGGAAAATTTAGAGATTAAGAGAAAGTATATTATTTTAGGTAAATATTCAAACTACAGTCAAAAGAGAAATCTATATTATCAAAATAATGAGAAAATTCAGAAATATTATGCAATTAATTTGCAAAATGAGAATCTAACAGAAGGGAGGGATACAGAAACAAAATGGCCAGTGTGAGTAGAATGGCAATAAATGTAAAATTTGCCTGTCTAAATCTAGAGCAAGGTAAAGTGTTGAATTTGTGAACTATGAGCTTTTCTGGACATGTTAAACTGTCTAAAGAAAGTCATATTTTGAGTCTAGTTTTGAGAAATCTTGGTGGTATTTTATTCCAATATTTACTCTTGGTCACCACTCAGAACATACAGTTAAAAATGAAAATCTACACACAGAGTAAAATTAATTTTCCTGAATAAAATTTACAGTCAACATTAAGGTTTATAATTAAAGCCTGTCTAATGCTTTTATTAAGTGGCTTATAAAATAAAGAAATCTTGTAGTGCAAACGTCATGAAACAATACTAGTTAGTAGTGTTGAGCATTCGATACCGCAAGTATCGGGTATCGGCCGATATTCGCGTTATCGGAATTCCGATACTTAATTCCGATACTTTTTCAATATCGTATACCGGAATCGGAAGTTCCCATAATTCTTTGAGAGGCAATGTGATTTTAGTCAGCCAATGAGGAATCCTACGAAGTGTGGGCACATCCTGTAATGCTGCGGTCATCTTAACTAATAGCATGGCTGTGATTGGCTGCTGAAATGATGTCAGAATGCACTATAAAAGGCGCCGCAGCCATTTTAGCGTCACTGTGCTGTGAACTCAGTAAGGGACAGAACGCTGCTGTGCTGACTCTGAGGGACAGTTAGATATTGCGATTTTGTGTACTACTGTGCTTGAGGCAGGCTAGTTTACCAACCGCTGTGTAAAGCTTCATTTTGCCAGTGTTGTTTTAACAGCTCTGTGCAAGGTGTGTGTGTGACAGTGCAGGTGACGCTGCAGTTTGCTCTGCATCCACCGCTGTTTGTAGGCATCTGCACGTGTCACTGACTCTTTTTTTTTTTTATTTTATTTAGTGGAATTGGTGCAGCTCCATTATATTAGAAAAAAATCAAATCTATTAGTGTGACGTGCTTCCATCCGTATACAATACATTGGTTGCAAACACTATAGAAGTACACAAAGGAGCTTTTCACAGATAGTGAATAGTTGTGTTTCAGTGTTCACTGCAGTCTGTGAGGTTTTGATTTTTTGAGTGCAGATCACGCTCCAGTTAGTTCTTCAACCACTGCTGGTTGTAGTCTGCTGAGCGTGTGTCACTGCCTCATCCTTCACATTTTTCTCTAATTGGTGCTGCTCCATTTTAGTGGAAAAAAATCTAATCTATTAGTGTGACGCGCTTCCATCCGTATACAATACATTGGTTGCAAACACTATAGAAGTACACAAAGGGGCCTTTAACAGCTACAGAACAGTTGTGTTTCAGTGTTCACTGTAGTCTGTGAGCTTTTCATTTTGTGAGTGCAGATTACGCTCCAGTTTGTACTTCAACCACTGCGGTTGTAGTCTGCTGAGCGTGTGTCACTGCCTCATCCTTCACATTTTTCTCTAATTGGTGCTGCTCCATTTTAGTGGAAAAAAATCTAATCTATTAGTGTGACGCGCTTCCATCCGTATACAATACATTGGTTGCAAACACTATAGAAGTACACAAAGGGGCCTTTAACAGCTACAGAACAGTTGTGTTTCAGTGTTCACTGTAGTCTGTGAGCTTTTCATTTTGTGAGTGCAGATTACGCTCCAGTTTGTACTTCAACCACTGCCGGTTGTAGTCTGCTGAGCGTGTGTCACTGCCTCATCCTTCACATTTTTCTCTAATTGGTGCTGCTCCATTTTAGTGGAAAAAAATCTAATCTATTAGTGTGACGCGCTTCCATCCGTATACAATACATTGGTTGCAAACACTATAGAAGTACACAAAGGGGCCTTTAACAGCTACAGAACAGTTGTTTTTCAGTGTTCACTGTAGTCTGTGAGCTTTTCATTTTGTGAGTGCAGATTACGCTCCAGTTTGTACTTCAACCACTGCCGGTTGTAGTCTGCTGAGCGTGTGTCACTGCCTCATCCTTCACATTTTTCTCTAATTGGTGCTGCTCCATTTTAGTGGAAAAAAATCTAATCTATTAGTGTGATGCGCTTCCATCCGTATACAATACATTGGTTGCAAACACTATAGAAGTACACAAAGGGGCCTTTAACAGCTACAGAACAGTTGTGTTTCAGTGTTCACTGTAGTCTGTGAGCTTTTCATTTTGTGAGTGCAGATTACGCTCCAGTTTGTAGTTCAACCACTGCCGGTTGTAGTCTGCTGAGCGTGTGTCACTGCCTCATCCTTCACATTTTTCTCTAATTGGTGCTGCTCCATTTTAGTGGAAAAAAATCTAATCTATTAGTGTGACGCGCTTCCATCCGTATACAATACATTGGTTGCAAACACTATAGAAGTACACAAAGGGGCCTTTAACAGCTACAGAACAGTTGTGTTTCAGTGTTCACTGTAGTCTGTGAGCTTTTCATTTTGTGAGTGCAGATTACGCTCCAGTTTGTACTTCAACCACTGCCGGTTGTAGTCTGCTGAGCGTGTGTCACTGCCTCATCCTTCACATTTTTCTCTAATTGGTGCTGCTCCATTTTAGTGGAAAAAAATCTAATCTATTAGTGTGACGCGCTTCCATCCGTATACAATACATTGGTTGCAAACACTATAGAAGTACACAAAGGAGCTTTTCACAGATAGTGAATAGTTGTGTTTCAGTGTTCACTGCAGTCTGTGAGGTTTTGATTTTTTGAGTGCAGATCACGCTCCAGTTAGTTCTTCAACCACTGCTGGTTGTAGTCTGCTGAGCGTGTGTCACTGCCTCATCCTTCACATTTTTCTCTAATTGGTGCTGCTCCATTTTAGTGGAAAAAAATCTAATCTATTAGTGTGACGCGCTTCCATCCGTATACAATACATTGGTTGCAAACACTATAGAAGTACACAAAGGGGCCTTTCACAGATACTGAACAGTTGTCTGCAGGGTTCACTGTAGTCTGTGAGGAATAACCACACTTAGGCCTTAACTTTTCTGACTTTCTTTATCAATCTACCAAGATGAAGAAGTCAGTGAGTAAGGCACGTGGTCGTGGTCGAGGCCGTGGATTTGCAGCAGGGAGAGGACGTGGGGATTCTGTGGCTGCTGCCGCACCCAGTGACACAGCATCCACCAGTTTTCCCCGTGAGCGTTCCTTTATTCGCACTTTTGTAGGAGCTCAGCGTACCCCCCTGCTGCGTGAAGAACAAATTGAAGCCGTTGTTGGTTGGATGGCAGCCAATGCATCGACTTCAATAGCTTCCACCTCCTCTCAGGACCACAGCACTGTTGAACAACCATCAGTCTCTTCACCGCCTGCCAAATTGCCCAGGCAGTCAGAGAGCTCTGTACAGGAGCCAGCTGAGTCTCTGCTTCTGTTCTCAGAATCTGTTGGCTTGGAAACAGGGGCCCAGCCAAGCAGCATTCTGGAATGTGAAGAAGAGGCAGTATGCAGTGATGCGCAACAGCTGTGTCTCTCTGAATCTGAAGAGGCGGGTGAGCCAGTGCCGATGGTCAGCACACCGCAGAACGCATCTGATGATGATGAGACTCAGTTGCCAGTTTCTGTTGAGCATGGTGCTGGCCAGACCACCCAACAACAGCAGGTGTTGGAAGAGGGTAGTGGTGGAGATGATGAGGTCCAAGACCCAACATGGCGTGAGGAACAGGAAGGTGGTGGGAGCAGCTCTGAGGAAGAGATTGCACCAACGGTCCAAACAGTAGGGAGAGGTAGGCTGCAGACTCGCTTGCCTGTAGCCTCCAGTTTGGCACCCGTTCGGAGCAGTTCTCTTACAACAGCCAAACCGGGCGCTCCCAGGACTTGCTCTGCGTGGTCCTTTTTTGATACAGTTGCAGATGATATTTGCTATGTAAAATGCAAGCTGTGTAATCAAAAAATTAAAAGACGTAAAAGTGTCAGTAACCTTAATACAACAAATATGTGGAAACATGTGCGGTCAAAGCACTTTGTTGAGTTACAAAGACACACTGGAGATGTAGGCCAACCTACAGCAGCACCTACATCTTCAGCTCCTGTTGGAGCCTCTTCCTCCAGTTCACACACAGCTGGTTCGGCTTCCTCAAAGGATCGCCATGGAAGAACCTCTGTCACTGTTGTCCAGAGACACAGTGTTATTCCACCCACAGCTGCAAGTTCCCTGTCATCCTCACACACCCAGGCCACAAAACAGCCATCGGTAGCACAGGCATGGGATAAAAGACGGCCATACTCGGCAAACCATCCACGAGCACAGGCTCTGAATGCTGGCATTGCAAAACTCCTGTCCCTTGAAATGCTGTCATTCAGGCTGGTGGAGACTGACAGTTTCCGTGAATTAATGGCATTGGCAGTCCCACAATACAATGTGCCCAGCCGATTTTATTTCAGCAGGCAAGCCGTCCCTGGTCTGCAAAAGCATGTTGAGGCAAAAATTAAACATGCGCTACTAAACGCCGTCAGTAGCAAGGTCCACCTGACCACCGATGCGTGGACCAGTACCCATGGCCAGGGACGATACCTTTCACTCACTGCCCATTGGGTGAATGTTGTGGAGCCGGGTACAGATCTTGCGAGTGGCGCTGTACGTGTTCTGCCAACTCCAAGGATTGCCGGAATCAAGTCTGTCCACATTGACTCCTCCTCCTACTCCAGTTCCTCAGAATCATCGCTGCAGGAGCCGTCACGGTCTACCTCCACATGGACCCGTGGACGCTTACCTGATGCGACCGATATGAGCACAGCCGTGGCCAAACGGCAACAGGCCGTTCTGAAATTAATTCCCATGGGGAATCGAAGCCACACAGCGCAGGAGGTCTGGAATGCCATCAAGCAGGAGAGCGACGTGTGGTTTTTGCCAGCGAATCTCCAGCCAGGCTTGGTAGTGTGTGACAATGGCCGAAATCTGGTGGCAGCTCTGGGCCTTGGCAACCTCACTCACATACCATGTCTGGCACATGTGCTCAACTTGGTCGTGCAGAGTTTTTTGAGGGACTATCCGGATCTTGATGCACTGCTGCACAAGGTCCGCCTAGAGTGCGCTCACTTGCGACGTTCCAGCATGGCCAGATCGCGCATTGCAGCTCTGCAACGCAGATTGCGCCTTCCTGAACATCGCATCATATGTGACGTATCCACCAGGTGGAATTCAACGTTACATATGTTGGAGCGGTTGTGTGAGCAGCAGCCAGCAGTTATAGAGTATCAGCTGCATCAGGCGCAATCAACACGCAATTTGCGCCGTCCACACTTCACCATTAATGAGTGGGCCACTATGAAGGACATGTGCCACGTTTTGCGTGCGTTTGATGAGTCAACGCGGATGGCGAGTGCAGATGATGCACTAGTCAGCCTGACTGTCCCCCTTATCTGCCTGCTTCAAAAAACACTGCAAGCAATAAGGGATGAGGTTTTGGAAGAGGTGGAGGATGAGGAGTCACAAATTCCATCACCTTCTGGAAAGTCAGCGCAACGTGGTTCCTCACAAAGGGCTGGGCAGGGCTCACTTTGTGAGGAGGATGAGGAGGAGGAGTCAATGGAGGAGGAAGACATCGCTCCAGAGGGAGGTACACAACGCTCTAGTCAGTATGTAGAGCGAGGGTGGGGTGATGCAGAGCAGGCAGAGATAACGCCTCTTGCAGAGGACAGCGTTTCTTTGCCAGTTGGGAGTCTGCAGCACATGGTTGATTTCATGCTGCAGTGCCTAAGAAACGACCGCCGCATCGCCCACATTCTCACGACGTCTGATTATTGGGTGTACACCCTCCTAGACCCTCGCTACCGGGACAACGTCAAAAGCCTCATCACACCGTTGAACCGGGAGCGTAAAATGCGGGAGTACCAAGACACACTGGTGCAATCCCTAATGTTCTACCTTACTGCCGAGAGCACTGCTGCTGCTACTGCTTTACAAAGCAGCTCTGTGCGTCGAGGCAGTGTAGAGAGCTCTGCAACAAGAGGGAGCACACGCAGTGCCTCTGCACAGGGAAAGACCAGTATGTTAAAAATGTGGCAAAGTTTTGTGGCAGCGCCACAAATGTCTACACCATCCGAGAGGGCTCCAGTCAGCGGGAGGCAACGTATCCGTCAGATGGTGACAGACTACTTGGCTTTGCCTCTCAGTGTACTCCCAGATGGCTCTTCCCCATTCAAGTTTTGGGTCTCTAAGCTGGATACATGGCCAGAGCTTAGCCAGTATGCATTGGAGGTGCTGGCTTGCCCTGCTGCCAGTGTATTATCGGAGCGCGTCTTTAGTGCTGCAGGTGGTGTACTAACAGACCGTCGCATGCGACTATCCTCCGATAATGTAGACCGGCTTACTTTTCTGAAAATGAACAAGGCATGGATCTCGCCAGAATTTGTCTGTCCGTTTTCAGATTAAATAACTGGTTCGCAACGTTATCCATGTCTCCTGTTATGTTCATCTTTCTACCACCTGAACTCTACTCCCTGGGCTCCAACACTGCCAGTTGCTGCTCAGAAGTGTCGTGTCCACAGAACAAAACACAAGCTCTACTGTTAGTGGGGTTCAGTAACGCCAGCTGTTCCCCTGCTGTGTCAACGGCAAGAAGTCTCCTGTTCCCGACACATGGACAGAAAAACACATGACCAACATGCTCCAAATAGGGAAGAGCCGTCACCCTGCTTGTTATGCTGAAAACATGAAATTGTGAAGTTTTGCAGGCCTAGAATGATAAATTTTTATGACAAATATGGACAAATAATAATTTGTCATCACAGCGCATATCTGCACATGTCTATTAGAAATGGTAACAAAAAATAAAACATAGTCTACTCTTCACATTTTGAAATTAATGCATAAAAGTACATTTCAGACTTATGAATTAATGCTTTTTAAGGAACTTTATCTGTACCTGTAAGATAATGCACTCAATGGATGTACGAATCATTAAATCCTCATCATCATCTCACGAGTTTTATTTATGACAGACATTATAAAATACACATACTGATGCCAACTGTAACTTCAAACACCATATATGAAATGGCCAGCATGTAAACATGGTAATAATGTCCAATAATAAATTATTACATCTAGAAAGTGCATCATGCATACTGACAATAGGTAGTTATACCTGCAAGTGCTGTTGAAACAACCACAAGAGATATAAATTAATACTGGTATATAGGTATCACAGTGCATAGTTACTCATGGACAATGTTGATGTAATACTGTATCTCAATTAAGTCAGCGTCAACCATTAGGCTTGTTAGTCTTGTACATTGTTAAAGAGGGAACGTAATTTTTTGGTTTGTCATAGGTGGAGTATTACACATTAAATTATTACTGCTGTATTTTTTTTTGCGTCCCTAGTGCGCAATAACGCAGCCTAACCTCACATTTGATAGTCAGCTAATTGCCACACGCTACCCTACCCTACGCGTGACAGTAGGAAGGTAGTGTTGACGGATAAAGCTTTGCGCAACCAGACATTATTTTACCCTCTTCAACACTCTACAAGCAAAAAATGCATGATTTCAGCCGCAGACTTTATTGACGTACAGTATAACATCGGCATTACCCATCAGAGGCTGTCCACTGTCTGATACAGACATAGAATATACCTTTGCTATCCGTAGCCTTTGTTTCACCTACACTTGCAGGCACACACTTAAATTGTGACAAACAATGCCTAATGTTTTTTTAAATGGTTATTTTTTATTGTACATTATTGTGTCATCAATCACATTGATGAGTCCATGCTGGACATGTCATACATGCTATAGAAAGTTACGATTTTATGAACTTAAATAATTGAAATGTCTGTGACTGTCACATAAAATTTGCGATGATGATGATGAGTGACTATTACAAAATCCATTGTCTTCACTATGTTATGGTTTAACATAGCGTTCCTTAAGCATTATTCTAAAAAAAAAAATTGACTTTTATTCTTAAATTTACAACACTATATTTTGTTACCAATTTTTTGGGTGTTGTGTTGTTCCATTTATTTTTGGCATGTGCATATATGCGTTTATATTTGTATTTTCTTTATTTTTCCTTCTTGAAATTAGAAAACATGTGTATCTTTGTACCGTGTTAGCCAGTAGATAGAAAAATATTTAGACTTCAGAGTCAGCAGTGGTTGATACCTTTTAATGGATAACTGAAAAGATGGAAACAAATTGCAAGCTTTCAAGGCTACTCACGTCTCTTCATCAGGGAAAGACTAACTAAAAAAATTAAGCATCACATATTTCTATACACAACAGGACACAGGAATAGTGCAATAGGTAAGACAAGTAAGTGACGTGTATCAGAACTGTCATTATCTCACAGGGATGAACATAAATATTGGAACAGTTCCTAGATAAGGATAGAAAGTTTGATTGCCCTCTCATTGGCGTATTTTTTTGGGTTTTCATGACCCTGGAAGGGCATAGACGCAGATTCCTTAATTGATATAGAATGACATAAATCCATGTGATCTATTCATTCCATCACTAACAGTGTCAAAGGTCATGATGAGCTTATATTCTGAAACCTTTGTACGTTTCTCATATTTGAAGTTATATTTTAATACCAGTAATTCCATATCCATGATGCTATGACCGGGCATACAAAAGTCTTTTGCCACAGGTAAATTCATTAATTTATCTGTGATTGTGTGGCGCTGATAATTCATCCTTGTTCTCCTTTTTGTTGCCGGTCTCCCCTCACTTGTCCCTCCCTCACTTGTCTTAGCTATTCCTGTGTCCTGTTGTGTGTAGAAATATGTGATTCTTCATTTTTGGCTTTACTCTTAGCCTGATGAAGACACCTGAGTAGTCTCGAAAGCTTTGAATTTGTTACCATATTTTCAGTTAGCCATTAAACGTTATCAACCACAGAGGACTGTCAAGTATAAATATTTTTCTATTCTTGTAATTGAAATTTATCATTTTATTGTTGTAGTAAAACTTCATTTATTCTTGTTTGAAGTACATACATTTGCAATGGCCACGTAACAAGGCAATAACTCAATATTTTATGCCTACACCTCCTTGACCCTGGGCTTCAACAGCGCCAGTTGCTGCTCAGAAGTGTTAGATGCACAGATGAAAACAATCGCTGATGTGTTTGTGGGGTTCAGTAACGCCTGCTGTTCCCCTTCTGTGTGTCTGGCAAAAATTACTGCTGCTAACTACAACTTCAACTTCAAACGTCTCATACTAGGCCTCTGCCTACACCCTCCTTGACCCTGGGCTTCAACAGCGCCAGTTGCTGCTCAGAAGTGTTAGATGCACAGATGAAAACAATCGCTGATGTGTTTGTGGGGTTCAGTAACGCCTGCTGTTCCCCTGCTGTGTGTCTGGCAAAAATTACTGCTGCTAACTACAACTTCAACTTCAAACGTCTCATACTAGGCCTCTGCCTACACCCTCCTTGACCCTGGGCTTCAACAGCGCCAGTTGCTGCTCAGAAGTGTTAGATGCACAGATGAAAACAATCGCTGATGTGTTTGTGGGGTTCAGTAACGCCTGCTGTTCCCCTGCTGTGTGTCCGGCAAAAATTACTGCTAGCTACCTAATCATGGTGAAAAAAAAAATGACATCTCAAAGTGTCTAGTGCTACACATAGATATGAGGCTACACCATGATTTCTAAGCTGTAAACATTTGAAACGTCAACTTTCAAACCATAAAATGATTTGTCTTTGTCACAAATCTGTAACAAAATAATTGTGACATATTATTACAGATATGCACATGTCGAAAACAAATGCAAACACAAAAGCCTACTTATGCTATAGGATACTGATGGTCAACCTTGTCACTCCATAGCTTAGACAAATCCAACTCACATCATGATGACTCAAATACTGCAATGTTGGAAGTGCATAATGTGGGTTGAACTTTGACAACTGCTGCAGTGCGAAGGTTATACTTCAGTGTTCTTGCCTTTGAAATAAAAGCATACAAGTAAATATAATATCCAATGTTGATTAAGGGACGTGATGTACACCTGTAATATTGTGCAAACAATGCATGTAGGAATAGTCCTCTTCAACATTACTTATATTTGTGTCATTTTAAAAAATACATATTTGATTAGAAAGTTAACAGCCCATATCATAAAGGTCCTTCATGTAAACATGATAATCGCTAACAAAAATCATGCATTACCTTGGTAAAGTCAATAGTGCATAGTCACAATAGCAAAATATATACCTGTAAGTGGTGCTGAAAGAACGACAACTGATAGAATAGGTGAATGATATCTATTTATCAGACTGAATAGCGACACCTGTACAATGTCGATATAATACTGTACCTTAACAAAACAGCTGTGTCACACCTCACACGCATTTTTCTTGTAGCTTGTTATGTAATAGGGCACATGCGTGTATGTTTCATCATAGGTGCATGTTTACTGAGTAAAGCAGTCATGACAACGCCTTTGTGTTGTCGGTACGCTTGCGATGATGAACGATGCGCACCGTGAATGTTAGTTTGCGTCATAAGACGCACAGACGCTCCAATACCCAACGCGTCACAGCAGGAAGCCAGTCTGTGCGTCCAAACAAAGGCGCAAGCATACATGCACGTACCCTTTTATAAAGCTATATAAAAATAAGGATGTAGTACTTAGTAACACACACTTTATTGAGGTACAGTATTACATCGCCATTCACCATCTGTGGCTATGCAGTGTCATCTATATATACCTTATCTATCCGTTGTCATGCTTGCAAGTCCACAGTCAGGCATAAATAGCTGTTTTCACTATGCACTTTTTAAAGGTTTTTTTTGTTAATATAAATGATTGGCACATATTATCAGTATTACATGATGGAAATTTTAGATATTTTTAAAAACTTTTTAGTGATATTATTCAGCAAATGAAAATGGTGTACATACTGTTACTTATCCATCATTAATGGATTCTGATATGTACTTGTATGCTTTTATTTAAAACCGTATAGCAGATTATTTAACCTATTTTTATTGTGGTTTGCATTGCTTTTCAACATGTTAATGTATGCGTTTATGTTTGTCAATTATTAATTTACATATATTTTTTAAAGTAAAATCATCATCTTATGGTACTAAAGGTTATATTTCTCTTGTTTGGAGTATAGACATTTTTAATTGACACGTAACAAGGAAAATACTTCATCTAGTATTTAAACATACTCCTTGACCCTGGGCTCCAACACCGCCAGTTGTTGCTTGGAAGTGCTGTTAGCACAGTCTACACTTGCTCCCGTGTTACTGGGGTTCAGTAATGTCAGCTGTTCCCCTGCTGTGTGAACGGCAAACAGTCCTGCTGCCTCCACCCTGTTCTCTTCTCATCCCTGGGCTACAACACCGCCAGTTGTTGCTCAGAAGTGCTGTTAGCACAGTGAACACTTGCTCCTGTGTTACTGGGGTTCAGTAATGTCAGCTGTTCCCCTGCTGTGTGAACGGCAAACAGTCCTGCTGCCTCCACCCTGTTCTCTTCTCATCCCTGGGCTACAACACCGCCAGTTGTTGCTCAGAAGTGCTGTTAGCACAGTGAACACTTGCTCCTGTGTTACTGGGGTTCAGTAATGTCAGCTGTTCCCCTGCTGTGTGAACGGCAAACAGTCCTGCTGCCTCCACCCTGTTCTCTTCTCATCCCTGGGTTACAACACCGCAAGTTGTTTCTCGGAAGTGCTGTTAGCACAGTCTACACTTGCTCCTGTGTTACTGGGGTTCAGTAATGTCAGCTGTTCCCCTGCTGTGTGAACGGCAAACAGTCCTGCTGCCTCCACCCTGTTCTCTTCTCATCCCTGGGTTACAACACCGCCAGTTGTTTCTCGAAGTGCTGTTAGCACAGTCTACACTTGCTCCTGTGTTACTGGGGTTCAGTAATGTCAGCTGTTCCCCTGCTGTGTGAACGCAAAAGTCCTGCTGCCTCCACCATGTTCTCTTCTCATCCCTGGGTTACAACACCGCCAGTTGTTTCTCGGAAGTGCTGTTAGCACAGTCTACACTTGCTCCTGTGTTACTGGGGTTCAGTAATGTCAGCTGTTCCCCTGCTGTGTGAACGGCAAACAGTCCTGCTGCCTCCACCATGTTCTCTTCTCATCCCTGGGTTACAACACCGCCAGTTGTTTCTCGGAAGTGCTGTTAGCACAGTCTACACTTGCTCCTGTGTTACTGGGGTTCAGTAATGTCAGCTGTTCCCCTGCTGTGTGAACGGCAAACAGTCCTGCTGCCTCCACCCTGTTCTCTTCTCATCCCTGGGTTACAACACCGCCAGTTGTTTCTCGGAAGTGCTGTTAGCACAGTCTACACTTGCTCCCGTGTTACTGGGGTTCAGTAATGTCAGCTGTTCCCCTGCTGTGTGAACGGCAAACAGTCCTGCTGCCTCCACCCTGTTCTCTTCTCATCCCTGGGCTACAACACCGCCAGTTGTTGCTCAGAAGTGCTGTTAGCACAGTGAACACTTGCTCCTGTGTTACTGGGGTTCAGTAATGTCAGCTGTTCCCCTGCTGTGTGAACGGCAAACAGTCCTGCTGCCTCCACCCTGTTCTCTTCTCATCCCTGGGCTACAACACCGCCAGTTGTTGCTCAGAAGTGCTGTTAGCACAGTGAACACTTGCTCCTGTGTTACTGGGGTTCAGTAATGTCAGCTGTTCCCCTGCTGTGTGAACGGCAAAAAGTCCTGCTGCATCCACCCTGTTCTCTTCTCATCCCTGGGTTACAACACCGCCAGTTGTTTCTCGGAAGTGCTGTTAGCACAGTCTACACTTGCTCCTGTGTTACTGGGGTTCAGTAATGTCAGCTGTTCCCCTGCTGTGTGAACGGCAAACAGTCCTGCTGCTTCCACCCTGTTCTCTTCTCATCCCTGGGCTACAACACCGCCAGTTGTTGCTCAGAAGTGCTGTTAGCACAGTGAACACTTGCTCCTGTGTTACTGGGGTTCAGTAATGTCAGCTGTTCCCCTGCTGTGTGAACGGCAAAAAGTCCTGCTGCCTCCACCCTGTTCTCTTCTCATCCCTGGGTTACAACACCGCCAGTTGTTTCTCGGAAGTGCTGTTAGCACAGTCTACACTTGCTCCTGTGTTACTGGGGTTCAGTAATGTCAGCTGTTCCCCTGCTGTGTGAACGGCAAAAAGTCCTGCTGCCTCCACCATGTTCTCTTCTCATCCCTGGGTTACAACACCGCCAGTTGTTTCTCGGAAGTGCTGTTAGCACAGTCTACACTTGCTCCTGTGTTACTGGGGTTCAGTAATGTCAGCTGTTCCCCTGCTGTGTGAACGGCAAACAGTCCTGCTGCCTCCACCATGTTCTCTTCTCATCCCTGGGTTACAACACCGCCAGTTGTTTCTCGGAAGTGCTGTTAGCACAGTCTACACTTGCTCCTGTGTTACTGGGGTTCAGTAATGTCAGCTGTTCCCCTGCTGTGTGAACGGCAAACAGTCCTGCTGCCTCCACCCTGTTCTCTTCTCATCCCTGGGTTACAACACCGCCAGTTGTTTCTCGGAAGTGCTGTTAGCACAGTCTACACTTGCTCCTGTGTTACTGGGGTTCAGTAATGTCAGCTGTTCCCCTGCTGTGTGAACGGCAAACAGTCCTGCTGCCTCCACCCTGTTCTCTTCTCATCCCTGGGCTACAACACCGCCAGTTGTTGCTCAGAAGTGCTGTTAGCACAGTGAACACTTGCTCCTGTGTTACTGGGGTTCAGTAATGTCAGCTGTTCCCCTGCTGTGTGAACGGCAAACAGTCCTGCTGCCTCCACCCTGTTCTCTTCTCATCCCTGGGCTACAACACCGCCAGTTGTTGCTCAGAAGTGCTGTTAGCACAGTGAACACTTGCTCCTGTGTTTACTGGGGTTCAGTAATGTCAGCTGTTCCCCTGCTGTGTGAACGGCAAACAGTCCTGCTGCCTCCACCCTGTTCTCTTCTCATCCCTGGGCTACAACACCGCCAGTTGTTGCTCAGAAGTGCTGTTAGCACAGTGAACACTTGCTCCTGTGTTACTGGGGTTCAGTAATGTCAGCTGTTCCCCTGCTGTGTGAACGGCAAACAGTCCTGCTGCCTCCACCCTGTTCTCTTCTCATCCCTGGGCTACAACACCGCCAGTTGTTGCTCAGAAGTGCTGTTAGCACAGTGAACACTTGCTCCTGTGTTACTGGGGTTCAGTAATGTCAGCTGTTCCCCTGCTGTGTGAACGGCAAACAGTCCTGCTGCCTCCACCCTGTTCTCTTCTCATCCCTGGGCTACAACACCGCCAGTTGTTGCTCAGAAGTGCTGTTAGCACAGTCTACACTTGCTCCTGTGTTACTGGGGTTCAGTAATGTCAGCTGTTCCCCTGCTGTGTGAACGGCAAACAGTCCTGCTGCCTCCACCCTGTTCTCTTCTCATCCCTGGGCTACAACACCGCCAGTTGTTGCTCAGAAGTGCTGTTAGCACAGTGAACACTTGCTCCTGTGTTACTGGGGTTCAGTAATGTCAGCTGTTCCCCTGCTGTGTGAACGGCAAACAGTCCTGCTGCCTCCACCCTGTTCTCTTCTCATCCCTGGGCTACAACACCGCCAGTTGTTGCTCAGAAGTGCTGTTAGCACAGTGAACACTTGCTCCTGTGTTACTGGGGTTCAGTAATGTCAGCTGTTCCCCTGCTGTGTGAACGGCAAACAGTCCTGCTGCCTCCACCCTGTTCTCTTCTCATCCCTGGGCTACAACACTGCCAGTTGTTGCTCAGAAGTGCTGTTAGCACAGTGAACACTTGCTCCTGTGTTACTGGGGTTCAGTAATGTCAGCTGTTCCCCTGCTGTGTGAACGGCAAACAGTCCTGCTGCCTCCACCCTGTTCTCTTCTCATCCCTGGGTTACAACACCGCCAGTTGTTTCTCGGAAGTGCTGTTAGCACAGTCTACACTTGCTGCCGTGTTACTGGGGTTCAGTAATGTCAGCTGTTCCCCTGCTGTGTGAACGGCAAAAAGTCCTGCTGCCTCCACCATGTTCTCTTCTCATCCCTGGGTTACAACACCGCCAGTTGTTTCTCGGAAGTGCTGTTAGCACAGTCTACACTTGCTCCCGTGTTACTGGGGTTCAGTAATGTCAGCTGTTCCCCTGCTGTGTGAACGGCAAACAGTCCTGCTGCCTCAACTTTAATTTCCATGGGTACCTTCTGCTACCCATCCGGGTTCCAGTACCGTCAGCTGGTTCTCCGCAGTGCCTTTGGCCTAGGTGCCTCCATGTCGGTATCCGAGTTCCAGCAACGTCTGCTGGTCCTTGGTAGTGCTTTGGAGCACAGGTACCTCCTGCTTAGTAACCCTGTCCCAGTAACGTCAGCTGGTCCTCGGTTGTGCCATTGGCTCTTTTCCTTCTGCTGACCCTCCGGGTTCCAGCACAGTCAGCTGGTCCTCGTTACTTCCATTGGCTTTTGTACCATCACCAACAGGACAAAGAAGGTTAAGACAAACTACAAGATACAGAACAAGAGACAGAAGAACAATAAGCAGAAGATCAAAAAGCAGAAGAACATTAAGTATAAGACCAAAATGAAGAGCAAAATATATGCTCTAAATTCTAAGCAGAAGAAGACTAAGCAGTGTATGGGGGTGAGTCCGTTCCTCCTCGTGGTGCTCCTGGAAAATGCCTGATGCTGCTGCAGGCTAAACTGAACGCGGACAAATACTGTTGTAATTAAAATCTTTCGTGACAGCAAGAACGGAAGGATGAAAATTCAGAGTTTTACAGATTACAAGTACAGGAATGTCTGTCACAAATAAGAATATGATGAAAAGGATGAATAGGAAGAAGATGAAGAAGTAGAATATGAAGAATAATAACTGTTTAATAAGAACAATATAAGTAATGTTAACAAAAAGATGAATAGCAAGAAGTTTTAGAAGATTAAGAAGGTGAAGATGAAGAATAATTTGATGAGAAAGATGATGCTGCTGAAGATTATGAAGGAGAAAGTGTGTGAAAAGTTAAAAAGGTGAAGACCATGGAAGTTGTGAAACAGACATATTTGACAAAATAGAAAAAAGGTTAACAACATTGTCAATTTGTTCGTCAATCCGAACGTATTTCCTAAAAAAAAAAAATTAATGCTATTCCATTGGATTGGGTTAAACATCTATGCCTTTAATGTCTCCTCAACCTCCCCCAATACATTCTACATTACTCTTTGTTGTTTTCCTTCATGTACAATTAACCTACAAGGCAAGAATGGGTTTTTTTTTATTTCGATATTTTGTTCCCATAGACTTACATGGGACTTCCGGTATCGGTATCGCCGATATTTTTTGTGTATCGGCGATACCATTCCGATTCCGATACTTTTGGATATCGGAAAGTATCGCTCAACTCTACTAGTTAGTAGTATAGGGACCCCCACTCTCGTCAAACTCAAATCTGACAGGTCGACACGCCCCCTATCATTTAATCCGTCTCCCTGGGACTTGATCCAGGTCGTCACGCCCCCTGGCTGAACTTTGCTCAGGCTGGGAAATCTGAGCTGCTGGATTTGTGAATTTCAATCAAAGTGATTATTTGTCTCTATTGATATTTTATCCACTGGATTAGATTAGTCTGTGTTGTTTTAGTGTAACTTTTAAGGACCCAGTAAATGTATAAGGAGTTCTAGTTAAATAATAAGGATTTTTAGTGAATTAAAGAGTGAATCTTGATTTTTATCTTTTTTGTGGAGAGAAACTTTTAAGGACCCAGTAAATGCATGTAAAACACTATTGTGTTGGAATTTGGAATTATGACGCTCATCTTATAGTTTTATTCAGTATATATATTTTTAGCTTGGCAGTGTATCTACACTTATATCAGGACTGGAAGAATGTAATGACATGGAGATGGGCTGCTGGATTTGTGAATTTCAATCAAAGTGATTTATTCATGTCTATTTATATTTTATTCAGTGACTTTGATTAGTCTGTTGCGTTTTAGTGTATTAAAGGGTAGTTTTAACTCCATCCGTAGATGTAAAGCTATTTTCTAGCAGAGAATGCCCTGACATGAACTGTAAAGGGTTTGTATTAGAAGCACCCAGTAAATGTCTGTATTAGAATCCATCAGTAAATGTATGTAAAGCTCATTTCTAGCAGGTTTGTATAAATGTCCCCCAGTAAATGTGTAAAAGTTTGGAACTGATATGCCTGTATGTAAAGGTGATTTCTAGCACTCTCTGTTACAGATCGGTAAGCTATTACCAAGCTGTGTATCTAAGGCTTGGGTTGTGTTGAGAGGAGCATATTTTTCTATTTACTAACTAACATGGTACATAGATATACATCTTTACTGGCACATAGAAATGTAGTACAACAGTGTTGACATGAATTGTTAGAATGAGTGAAGGTCGATGCTACGGTAATTCAGGCAAACAGTAAATAGTATTGCATTGTGTATAGTCAGTGGGATCTTTTAAAACCAACACATTTATGTGTGTTCTTCTTGAAGTTACAGCTCAAAGACATTTCAATCACTGAATTAATTGTGACATGCTAGACTGTAATTGAAATAAATTCAAAAAGGAAGCTTTTGCAGTATAAAATACAAATTTTATTAAGGTCTAAAATACATTATCATGGATAAAAATCCAAAAGAGTGGGATATACAGCATGCAGAAAAAAGTGGGAAGCTGTGTGGAAATGACATAGGCATAAGAGATCATTCATCTTAAAAACGTTTATTGCCAGAACTAATCATGATTTTATTGTAATAAATAAATACATCTCAAAGACATTTCAAGCATTGAATTAATTGTGACACCAAAATGTCGATACAAATGGCAATACAGGTCATGGGATTCTCTCTAGACAGGAACAACGCTGTTGAATGCTCCAACACGTGTAGTGAGGGTTTTTTAAAGTTGATGGTGTTTAAAAATAGCCAAATGCAGACAGGCATGAACTACATTCAAATCAATATATAATAGTGCACATCTCCATATCTTATATGTTATAGCAATAATAGACTAATCCGGGACTAAACAATAATAACCTCCATATATTTGTCCATATATATGCAATCTATGTAACTCACAATATCCCCCAATAGGCAGACATATATGCACTATATATAGGATTATAAGTATCTCAATGAAGCTGGTATATCAATAAAGTAACTGCCCCATCACAGATGCTAATATAATGCTGTTACCATGCATGTGCAGAGCTCATGTCCATATATATGCAATCCATGTAACTCACAATACCCCTCCCAATAGGCAGACATATCTGCGCTATATATAGGATTATAAGTATCTCAATGATTCAGGTATATCAATAAAGTAACTTCTCCATCACAGCTGCTAATATAATGATGTTAGCATGCGAGTGCAGAGCTCACAATACATACTGTGCGTGCATATGAAGTCAATTAGCAAATCCATATGAGGAGCTATATTAAAAAAGCATCGCCATAGATGTGAGATCATACCTGAATGCTGCTTGGCACCCCATGTGTATAGCCCTCATTTCTCGCACTGTTTGCTACAGCTAGATCACTCTGTTTCATGTGAGGATACAGGCATAGGATGGGAGTCATTACTTAGATTTTGTTATTTTGGGGCTATTTTTAACTGTTTCATGTGAGAATACAGACATAAGATGGGACCATTACTTAGTGTATACTATTTATGTACAAAGATGATACGGAAAATATATGTTTCCAAAGTTTACTGACAGGAAGTACATAGTAGGGGAGAGCCCTCTTGCATTGGTGACCACGGCAACTTGATAACAAACTCACAACAGATTCGTTATTTTGGGACTATTTTTTAACGATGCTAAGCCCCTCAGATAGGCGTTTTTATGGTTTAATACTGATAGACACATTGTGAACTGGCATATAGGGTCCATGTGAGACACCATATTTTCAACATTTTTGCGCCTTCACAGATTTATTTTGCATTATATTTTTTTTATTTTGCTTAAGGATCATGTACAGAGGAGTTTTTATGGTTTAATACTGATAGACATATTGGCCCAGGCATGTCGTGGCATGCCTGAACAAGTCCTGGTCACGTGACAACCGTGGAAAAAACAAGCCTGAAATTCAAAAACTGTGTCCATCTCAAGGCATGCTGAATGTCAACGTTCCCGCAATGAGCTACACACATGATCAACTGTGTAGCCTGGGATGCGTAGCGTTCTTTTTGCACAGGTCTATTTTTAAAGATGCTATGACCCTCAGATATAAAAGACAGGCATGTTGGAAGGTGTCCCGGCCTATTTTGGCAAATGCCCACTCCTATGCATCGATATTGACCACTACTCAACAAAAATTGGTTACAAACTTTTTAGCATAGCTGTGTTTCTGGCTCTCAGCTGCTATTTTAATAGTTACCATACGAATACTGTAGCGAACCAAGATGTGTTAATTTGATTACTAAAACGATTTCAGCAACTTGATGACAAATTCAGAGCAAATTCGTTATTTCGGAACTGGCATGTCCGGGCATGCCCGGACAAGTCCCGCATGTCCGGGCATGCCCGGACAAGTCCCGGGCCTCTACACCTCGCCCCTATAGTGTAGTTTAATGTAGGTGGCAAACAGATCATCGCTGGTGTTTGGAAAATACCATATCTCATAGATGGTGGTGATCCTCTGAATCATTTTTAAACATTTCACGCCATTCATGCACCCACAGCACTCTTATGGTGTACCAGCACCGCTGCAGCTAGCGCTTTTTTGTGACCTTATCTGCATCATTTTCATTATAGCACGAGGGACAGCCATGGAAAAAACAACCCTGAAATTCAGAAAATATGTGCTGGCCGTTAACACGCGCACAGTCATCTAGAAAATATTGAGCGAGTTGCTTCACAAACCCTCTCAAGGCGTGGTGATTGCCAATGTTCTCGGTATGCGCTACATACATGAACCTCTGTATAGCCTGGGATGCGTAGCGTTCTTGCAGCGCAGACCTATTTTTAAAGACGCTAAGCCCCATCAGATATAAAAGACAGGCATGTTGAGACGTGTCCCGGCCTATTTTGGCACAGAACCACACCTATGCAACGATTTTGATCAGCATTCAACAAAAAATTGCGTGCAAACTTTTTAGCATACCTGTACAAACTTTTTAACATACCTGTGTTTCGGACTCTCATGTCGTACCAGAAGCACCCAGTGCCATGTACTCTAGCTCATAATATTTCACATCGGGTATGGGACCTACATAGCTTTGTTTTCTCAGGTATTAAAAAGCGTGGAAAACTGAAAATCCCGAGGCCTGAGGTAATTTACTGAGCTTCATGGGGATAAAATTTATCGAGTCTATGAACCTTATAGACAAAACGGGTAGCGTCACACACAAGACGACGACACCTCGGGCTATCACATTTACCGGTAGTTTTCAAAAACCACTGACTTAACAATAAAGTAAGAATCGTGGAGCCCTGCATTGTGGGCTATAAATTTATACCCTGAAAATTTACCGCTGGTAAAGAACAGTAAAAAGTCGTGCGTACAACTATCATCCTCAAACTCCCAGAGCTATCACAAACACTATTGCCTACAGAGGCGGCCCCGCGAGAATTTCTGGATGGGTGTATCAAGAGGCTCTTTGCTTTGACCGATTGTTTGCTCGTGAATGCTGACATTTCCAGGATCATCATAGTTGTGTAAATGCGCTGGGGCTCGTATATCGGCCCCTAGGGTGTGATGCGTGATCATTTTAATTATTTTTCAATTCATAACCATACGCTCTCAGGCAGACAGGTTTATTTCACAGAAGTTGACTGTACAGTTGCATAATTTTTGTTTAAAATCATACATTTGCATAATTTTGTTTAAAATCACACAGTTCTGCGATAATGTCGGGTGTTGGACACGCACTTATCAGTCTTTCATACGTGTCGCAGAAAGATTTTAGTCTGTTCTGCGAGAGTTTATTATGCACGTACTGTGCAGACATGTCAAGAAACATTTTGGTGTGTTCACCAGTCCATACGGGTGTTGGTGTGTAAGGTGATCGACCATCATCCTTCTGCTTCTTACTTACACGACGGCGCGATACCGCGCGTTTCTTTGTTGCTAATGCATCGGCTGAATTGGCAGCTGCTGCTTCCGCGTTGCTATTTGCAGATTCTGTAGCTTGACACAGACGTATATTCTTAAGCCTACTACTCTCTGTATTCCCGGGGTGGTCGGTTGGCGCGTCGCTTTCTCCACGATCTGCGACACAACCGTGTGAAAGAGGCTCCGTTCTCACCTCCGTTCTGTTCTCAAATCCAGAATTGCGCTGTTGCAAAACTCGCGAATGACGCTCCTCCGTAACTAAAGAAAAGATACGTGGTGTAGTTAACCGCTAAGCGGGCGAGATATAGGAAGAGCTACATGAGCCACTTTACTCTGATTCAACGCGATATTTGTAAAGCTACTAGCACCGATTATCTGTGAAACCGATGTATGATTGTTTGTATAAGTACACTATAGAGCGGCCTAGACATATATACTTACAAGTATCCCCCGGGTGCTGGTCTACAGAGAATGCTGAATTAACAGACATCTCGCTGTCGGGCGCCGCCGTATGGGGCTGTTTTCTCCCTCAAACTGCAACCTCACGGGCGATACTTTAGCAGCTGTAAATAAAATATAGCATACATGAATGCGCACAACACATTCACAAAGCTAACTTGACACACGTAAATAAAATATATCTACTAGTTACCGCAGAAATTTTTATCTGCGTGTATAAGTACACTATAGAGATGCGTAGACATATATGCTTACAAGTATGAGACGTGTAGTGTAGTTCAGAGATTGGGCTAGCAGAGAGAACACGCCCTCTGTCACTGCTCCCACGCTAGGGACAGTAAAAACATCCCATTCA
>JARQOD010001679.1:0-26796 GCA_033576555.1 Oophaga sylvatica
CTTTGTGTCTGACTCCGGAAAAAATGGAGATTTAAAATTACCCCTAATGTTCCCTTTTGTTGTGATCAGTCCCTTTTTCTGTTTTTTTTTTCTTTTAATCCCTGACCCTTTAGGGGCGTCTGTGTCTTCGGAAAATAAATGGGTTTACAATTCCCCCTAATTTTACAGGGTATTTGATACATCCCCCTTTTCTCTTTTTATATTCTGGCTAATCCTATGAGCCTGTAGGTTTGCTACTCGGAAAAAATAGGAGATTTACAATTACCCCTAGACTGATCGGGCTGTATTTGTGATAAGACCCTTTTTTTTTTTGCTTTTTATTTGGTCAATCCTACTGAGTTTGAGGTTTGTCTGATCCGGAAAAAAAAATAAAAAAGGGATTTACAATACCCTAATGATAATGTATTTGTACATACCCTTTTTGTTTTTTTATTTTTTTAATTTACTGACCCTGGGATCTGTTTTGCCCCAAAAATATAAACGGAGATTTAAAATTTACCCCTAATGTATCCCTGTGTTTTGTAGTACCTTTTTGTTTTTTAAATTTTCTGGTCTTCCATATGAGTGGGGGCGTCTGTGTTGACCCCGGAAAATATCGGAGATTTAAATTCCCTCACTGTATACAGTTTTTGTTTGTGATACGTACGTTTTTTTTGCTTTTTTTATTTTGTCTAATCCAAAGGGCCCTGGGCGTCTGTGTCTCACCGGGGGAAATATTAGGGTTTTACAATTACCCCTACACGTTACACCTGGTATCTTCTGATACAGTCCCCCTTTTTCTTTTTTTATATTCTGGGTCAAATCCATACTGAGCCTGTGAGAGTCTGTGTCTGACTCCGAAAATTATACGGGAGATTTAAAATTTATCCCTAGACTGTATACCTGTCCCTTGTGATACAGTACCTTTTTTGCTTTTTATTTTGGCAAATCCTTACTGAGCTTGGCTTTCTTGTCTGCCCCGGAAATATAAAGAGTTTTACAATTACCCAAAAGGACTGTTTTTTTTTTTTTAACAAAAGGGCTTAACGGCTTGGGTTTAAAAAATTTAAAACCCAGTTTTAACACGTATCTTGTATACAGTACCTTTTCTTTTTATATTCTGGTCTAATCCATACTGAGCCTGTGAGGTCTGTGTCTGACTCGGAAATATAAAGGAGATTTAAATTACCCTAGACTGTTTTAACACTGTACTTGTGATCAGTCCCCTTTTTTTGCTTTTTATATTTTGGTCTAATCCATACTGAGCCTGTGAGCGTCTGTGTCTGACTCGGAAAAATATAAAGGAGATTTACAATTACCCCTAGACTGTATACAGCTGTAGCTTGTGATACAGTACCTTTTTTTGCTTTTTATATTCTGGTCTAATCCATACTGAGCCTGTAGAGGTCTGTGTCTGACTCCGAAATATATACGGAGATTTACAATTACCCCTAGACTGTATACCAGCTGTACGATTGTGATACAGTACCCTTTTTCTGCTTTTTATATTCTGGTCTAATCCATACTGAGCCTGTGAGAGTTCTGTGTCTGACTCCGGAAATATATAACGGAGATTTACAATTATCCCTAGACTGTATACAGCTGTACGTTGTGATACAGTACCCTTTTTCTGCTTTTTATTTCTGGTCTAATCCATACTGAGCCTGTGAGCGTCTGTGTCTGACTCCGGAAATATATACGGAGATTTACAATTATCCCTAGACTGTATACAGCTGTACGCTTGTGATACAGTACCCTTTTTCTGCTTTTTATATTTGGTCTAATCCATACTGAGCCTGTGAGCGTCTGTGTCTGACTCCGGAAATATAACGGAGATTTACAATTACCCCTAGACTGTATACAGCTGTATCGTTGTGATACATGTACCCTTTTTCTGCTTTTTATATTCTGGTCTAATCCATACTGAGCCTGTGAGCGTCTGTGTCTGACTCCGGAAATATATACGGAGATTTACAATTACCCCTACACTGTATACACCTGGTATCTTCTGATACAGTACCCTTTTTCTGCTTTTTATATTCTTGGTCTAATCCATACTGAGCCTGTGAGAGTCTGTGTCTGACTCCGGAAATATATACGGAGATTTACAATTACCCCTAACTGTATACAGCTGTACGTCTTGTGATACAGTACCCTTTTTCTGCTTTTTATATTCTTGTCTAATCCATACTGAGCCTGTGAGCGTCTGTGTCTGACTCCGGAAATTATATACGGAGATTTACAATTACCCTAGACTGTATACAGCTGTACTTGTGATACAGTACCCTTTTTCTGCTTTTTATATTCTGGTCTAATCATACTGAGCCTGTGAGCAGTCTGTGTCTGACTCCGAAATATATACGGAGATTTACAATTATCCCTAGACTGTATACAGCTGTACGCTTGTGATACAGTACCCTTTTTCTGCTTTTTATATTCTGGTCTAATCCATACTGAGTGTGAGCGTCTGTGTCTGACTCCGGAAATAATATACGGAGATTTACAATTACCCCTACACTGTATACAGCTGTATGTTTGTGATACAGTACGCTTTTTCTGCTTTTTTATTCTTGTCTAATCCAAACTGAGCCTGTGAGCGTCTGTGTCTCACTCGGGGAATATATACGGAGATTTACAATTACCCCTACACTGTATACACCTAGTATCTTCTGATACAGTACCCTTTTTCAGCTTTTTATATTCTGGTCTAATCCATACTGAGCCTGTGAGAGTCTGTGTCTGACTCCGAAAATATATACGGAGATTTACAATTTTCCCTAGACTTTATACAGAAGTACGCTTGTGATACAGTACCCTTTTTCTGCTTTTTATATTCTGGTCTAATCCATACTGAGCCTGTGAGTGTCTGACTCCGGAAATATATACGGAGATTTACAATTATCCCTACACTGTATACAGCTGTATGCTTGTGATACAGTACCCTTTTTCTGCTTTTTATATTCTGGTCTAATCCATACTGAGCCTGTAAGCGTCTGTGTCTGACTCAGGAAATATAAATGGAGATTTACAATTACCCCTAGACTGTATACCACTGTACGCTTGTGATACAGTACCCTTTTTCTGCTTTTTATATTCTGGTCTAATCCATACTGAGCCTGTGAGAGTATATGTCTCACTCTGGAAATATATACGGAGATTTACAATTATCCCTAGACTGTATACAGCTGTATGCTTGTGATACAGTACCTTTTTTCTGCTTTTTATCTTTTTGTCCAATCCATACTGAGCCTATGAGCGTCTGTGTCTGACTCCGGAAAAATATACGGAGATTTACAATTACCCCTACAATGTATACACCTGGTATCTTCTGATACATTACACTTTTTCTGCTTTTTATATTCTTGTCTAATCTATACTGAGCCTGTGAGCATCTGTGTCTGACTCCAGAAATATATACGGAGATTTACAATTACCCCTACACTGTATACACCTGGTGTCTTCTGATACAGTACCCTTTTCTGCTTTTTATATTCTGGTCTAATCCATACTGAGAGTGAGAGCGTCTGTGTTTGACTCCGGAAATATATACGGAGATTTACAATTACCACTACACTGTATACAGGTGTATGTTTGTGATACTGTACGCTTTTTCTGCTTTTTTTATTCTTGTCTAATCCAAACTGAGCCTGTGAGCGTCTGTGTCTCACTCGGGGAATATATACGGAGATTTACAATTACCCCTACACTGTATACACCTGGTATCTTCTGATACAGTACCCTTTTTCTTCTTTTTATATTCTGGTCTAATCCATACTGAGCCTGTGAGAGTCTGTGTCTGACTCCGAAAATATATACGGAGATTTACAATTATCCCTAGACTGTATACAGCTGTACACTTGTGATACAGTACCCTTTTTCTGCTTTTTATGTTCTGGTCTAATCCATACTGAGCCTGTGAGCGTCTGTGTCTGACTCCGGAAATATATACAGAGATTTACAATTATCCCTAGACTGTATACAGCTGTACGCTTGTGATACAGTACCCTTTTTCTGCTTTTTATATTCTGGTCTAATCCATACTGAGCCTGTGAGAGTCTGTGTCTGACTCCGGAAATATATACGGAGATTTACAATTATCCCTAGACTTTATACAGCTGTATGCTTGTGATACAGTACCCTTTTTCTGCTTTTTATATTCTGGTCTAATCCATACTGAGCCTGTGAGCGTCTGTGTCTGACTCAGGAATAGTGTTGAGCGATATTGCTCGATATCTAAAAATATCGTATCGAAATTGTATCGCCTATAGCACTAAATATCCTCGATATCCGATTCCGATTGCGGAAGTCCAATGTAAGTCTATGGGAACAAATATCGAAACAAAAAAAACCCTTTCTTACGTTGTAAACACAAAATATACACACATAGAATACATATATATATATATATATATATACATGTCATTGTGACATATATATACATATATTTATAGTTTATACACTTCTACATAGTAAAATAGACTCTGATTCAATTGCCGGGTAAAGCCGTGACATACCCCATAGAAGTCGACGGGCTCGGTGCCGAGTACCCCCAAAACCTCTGGCTCTGTGCGACTCAACTTGGGCGTCACGAACAGGATTCTGTAGCTCGCTATAAGCGAGTCCTGTGTGCCTGAATTGAACTGGTTTTGTGCTTAAGAATTGCTAAAATCATCAGAGAATGTATTTGCCATTTTTCCGCCATATCTGCGTCACGACGAGGCACTGGTGAAGAAGAAGGGCGTGCTCTTCATGGGTGTACTGTACACTCACTCAGTGACGCGAAAACGATGGCTCTAAATGGTACTGCAATGTAAGATCGTGCCCCAGAGGCTCTTCAGTTCCGCCTCCTCATCCTCCTCAGTGTGTGGAAACTAACACGAAGGTCCCGCCTCCCTACAAAAGAGGGGCCCTCTCCAGATGCTAATGATGACACATGTGACTTCGCAGAGATGGCTAATGGACACGAGCAGAAGTGTGAAGGGATGGAGCAGTCAGAGCTCTCCCCCCACGGAAGCGACCCGATCGCCACGGAACCACCGTTGGGCACCCGGCCTGGAAACCCTCCTACGCTGCAAGAAGCGGCGGATACCCTAAGAGGCCTGGCACCGGGAGGAGGTCGCCAGGATGGAAGCGAGCTGGCGTGCCCTAAAACTAAACTTGGAGCGGCGCCAATCCCTCTTACCTGAAGTGTCTGTACCGGAAGGTGAGGCACCCGTTCTAGTAGAGGAGTCCTTGCAATGTGATCCGGTTGACGTTGTCGCAGTGGAGGCACCCGTTCCTGCAAAAACCGCAGCACCGTCAGCACCCAGATCCTGCTGTCTGCCCCTGTCGCTGAGACAGAAGAAGCGACACCCGTCCTCATGGAGGAGGCCGCGCAGGCACCAGAGCACTACCTGCCTGTACCGGAGCCCCGACTGTCATCTGATTTAGAGCCGTCTGCTTCCTCCGCAGGGGAGCGCCGCCAGGACTGGGGGGCGCCAGGAGAGCTGCCGCAAACCGGACATTGCAAGCTGCAGTGGAGTGGTGGAGACATGGAGCTGCTGGTGGAGGAGAATTTCAACCGGCGTCAGGAGGAAGAGTGGAGACGTTGGGAGCGGGAAGCAGAGCGACAAAGGGAGCAGCGAGAATCCCAAAAACTTCGGCAACGTAACCTGGAGAAGGACCGGGCAGATAAGGACCGGATGAGAAAGGATAAAGGAACCCTGTGTGAGCCGCGGCGTAAGGGTGCAGTACGGAGCTTTAAATTGAAAGGTGGTTGGGGCTTCATCAAGGAGCCTGGACTTTATTTAGAAGTCTTTGTGAACCGGCGGGACGTGGAGGCTCACCTCCCAGAAGGACACCCGGGGAGGGACCTGTTGCCAGGAGACTTGGTGACTTACACCCGACACTGGGGTTACAATGGATGGTACGCCCTAAATGTTACCAGGTGCGACCCCTACTCCCAGTGTGTCAGGAACCTGTGAGACCCTCGGAGCCTTCAGCCTCCCACATCCAGGCCTCTGCAAAAGTGCCCACCCCACGCCGTAAATCTCCCAAGCCTCCCTCAGTGGTCTCCTCAGCAGCCCCAGCTATGGACATGATAAGTATAGCTGGCCCGTACCCGGCGCCTGTTAGGCCCCCTGGGGTTCGTTCAGTCCGGGACATAGGGTTCCAGACCCGGAGGGAGATGAAAGAGGTGGCCACACAGACCCAGATAGGGGTCACGACTTGACTGTACAGGCCACACGACGTCATCAGGTCCTGGTGGTCCTTGGTGCCTCGGATGTTTGGCAAGCATCAGAAGAGTACCAGGTGGTACCTGGAACACACCTGCCAAAGAAGTATAAATAACCCGGACAGGGTCCCTGTATGTAAATAGTTAAATTGTTGATAAATAGTTAAATTGTTTATGTACCCGGACGGGTGAATGTTTATAAAAAAGTTTTTTAATTTAATAAAAAAAAAAAAAAAACACAGTTTTCATTACTTTTATTACTGTCTCATCCTGCGACGCCATCGATCTCCTGTAAAAAAATGAAAAAAAAAAAAAAGTATACCACCTGACCGACGCAGTCCATAGTAACGAGTGTCCCACGACGATCCAGCTCTGCTACATCAGAATCCCGGCGCAGCACAGCTGATTACCTGCTTCCCCGGCGGTGACGTCATCGGACTGGTTTACGGCCGGAATTAACCAGCAGTCACTGCAGTTATCGCGAAAAACTGCATGTGACCGCCAGGGAGAAGATAATGGCGGCCATCAAGCAGTCCAGGACGTGACCGCCGGAGATCTTCTGCCAGGTAAGTGCCGCTGACTCCTGACAGACCCGACCGACGGACACTCACAGTGACAGTGACAAATCCGATTCCGGTATTCGATAAGACGAAAATATCGAAACGAATTATCGAAAGGCCGATAGAGCTAATATCGGCCGATAGCCGATATTTGCATTATCGTATCGCTCAACACTACTCAGGAAATATAAATGGAGATTTACAATTACCCTAGTCTGTATACAACTGTACGCTTGTGATACAGTACCCTTTTTCTGCTTTTTATATTCTGGTCTAATCGATACTGAGCCTGTGAGAGTCTGTGTCTGTCTCCGGAAATATATGTGGAGATTTACAATTATCCCAACACTGTATACACCTGTACGCTTCTGATACATTACCCTTTTTCAGCTTTTTATTTTCTGGTCTAATCCATACTGAGCCTGAGAGCGTCTGTGTGTGACTCCGGAAATATGTACGGAGATTTACAATTTTCCCCTTTACCGTATACAGCTGTTCGCTTCTGATACAGTACCATATATCTGCTGGTATATTGGGTACATTTCCTCAAACATGAGAAAGTATGGTGGAAGAGGCCGCGGACGTGGGCGTGGGGAGCCAACTTGTACTGATGGTGGTGGAGCATCTACTAGTATTGCCAAAAGCACAATAGCACCTAAGGCAGGAGGTGTTGAGCCTGCATCATCGTCTGGCTCCAGAAGGCCTGGAAGCCTCCCTTTTCTGGGAGTAGGTAAACCGCTTTTAAAGCCGGAGCATCAGAAACAGGTTTTGGCTAACATTGCCGAAACAGCCTCCTGCTCTATCGCCTCCTCTTCTGAAGTTTCAAAAAATGCAAGCACTGAGTCTTCAATGCAGGCTCCTGGTCAGGAACAACACCTTTCCTTGTGACCTTCACCCCCACCCAAAGTGAAGGAAGCGGCAGGCCACACTTTAGATTACTCCATGGAGCTCTTTTCACATACCATGCCTGGGTTATCAAGTCAAATCCTGAATTCCTGTCATGGGTGTATCGCCACGAAGATCGTCGCGATTACACATTCTGACTTCTCGCAGCTGAGTTGCTGTTACTTTGTGTTTGGCAGTGAGGGAGTTAATTCTGCCTAGCTCTGTGCTAAGACTAGGTCCAGCCTCTCCCGGCTGCAGTTTGATTATGCACTAATTAGCTTCCTTTATATACCTGCCAGTCTGCTTAGGAGTTGCCGGTGAAAGCTTCATGCAGACCAGCAGATTGGATCAGGTTATGAAAAGACTTAAGCTAAGAGTTCCTTTGTAGTTTCTCCTCTCCTCGCTTATAGTTTATCTCCTAGACCATTTGTGTTCCCTCTGTGTTTAAGTGTTGTATGCAAGACAGTATTTACTTTATCCCCTGTCTGTCTCGTTTGTCTTTACTGTTTGTTAAGCAGTGACCTGCCTATTCCCTGTGTGGTAATCAGGGTCCTTCTGAGGACTAGATTACAGTGGTCAGGGACTTATAGGAGACAGGGTTTACGCTGGCGGCCTGGACCTCTGTACCATTAACAGCACCTCCAGGTAGAGGGACTAGTCAGGACCCCAGTTTAGGGTCAGCATAGACCCCGGTCCACCTCTAGCCTGTGACAGCGTAATACGTCTTCAGGATTCACCCACAGTACAACGGATATTATGTCAGGTAATACTATACTATATGTACATGTTGATATTACCTATTCATATGTTATATTGAATGTTGTCCCTCTTGGTATTGATTACTGACATTATATATATATATCTGTGATACAGCGTGACAATTCCCCTGTCCAAGATGAATCTGACATGGAGTGCACTGATGCACAGCCACTGCTAGATGATTCTGCTGGCACATTCACCCAGAGCACTACATTGCCCTTGCAGTCTACTGGGCCAGAATCTGACCCTGATGAAACTCAGGTGCCCTTTCCCGCATACTATACCACTATACCACCTTACACGGTGACACAGAGGAAGGTGCAGATGAAATTGAAGAGGAGGTGATGGATGACCCAGTTGTTAACCCGGATTGGCATCCATTGGGGGAAGAGGGTGCTGCTGGCAATAGCTCAGAAGAGGAGAAGGATCAGCAGCAGGCATATATATTATTGTGTAATCCTTACTGAGCCTTAGAACGTCTGTGTCTGCCTCCTGAAATATATATGGAGATTTAGAATATTTTCACTATACTACCTTGTATATGGTGATACAGTACCCCTTTTTCATCTTTTTAGATTATTGTGTAATCCATACTGAGCCTGTGAGCATCAGTGTCTGCCTCCTGAAATATATACGGAGATTTAGAATATTTTCAGTCTACTATATAAACCTGGTTTCTGCTGATACAGTACCCCTTTTTCATCTTTTTATATTATTGTGTAATCCATACTGAGCCTGTGAGCGTCAGTGTCTGCCTCCTGAAATATATACGGAGATTTAGAATATTTTCACTATACTATATATACCTGGTATCTGCTGATACAGTACCCCTTTTTTTTCTTATTATATTCTGGTGTGATTCATACTGAGCCTGTGAGAGTCTGTCTGTTACTCCGGAAATATATACGGAGATTTAAAAATTACCCCAACACTGTATACAGCTGTACGCTTCTGATACATTACCCTTTTTCTACTTTTTATACTCTGGTGTGATCCATACTGAGCCTGTGAAAGCCGGTGTCTGACTCTGGCAAAATATACGGAGATTTACAATTACCCCAACACTGTATACAGCTGTACGCTTCTAATGCATTACCCTTTTTCTACTTTTTATATTCTGGTGTGATCCATACTGAGCCTGAGAGCGTCTGTGTCTGCCTTCTGAAATATATACGGAGATTTACAATTATCCCTAGACTGTTTACAGCTGTATGCTTCTGATACAGTAACATATATCTGCTGGTATTTTGGGTACATTTTCACAAAAATGAGAAAGTATGGTGGAAGAGGCTGCGGACGTGGGCGTGGGGGGCCAGCTGGTACTGATGGTGGTGGTGCATCTGCTGGAAGTGCCATAAGAAAAATAGCACGTAAGGCAGGAGGTGTTGAGCCGGCATCATCGTCTGGCTCAAGAAGGCTTGGAAGGCTCCCGTTACTGGGAGTAGGTAAACTGCTTTTAAAGCCGGAGCATCAGGAACAAGTTTTGGCTTACATTGCCAAAACAGCCTTCAGCTCTATCGCCTCCTCTTCTGATGTTTCAAAAAATGCAAGCACTGAGTCGTCAGTGCAGGCTCCTGGTCAGGAACAACACCTTTCCTTGTGTGCTTCACCCCCACAAAAAGTGAAGGATGCGGCAGCCCACACTTCAGATTACTCCATGGAGCTCTTTTCACATAACATGCCTGGGTTATCAAGTCAAATCCTGAATTCCACAGTCCAACATGAATCAGAGATGGAGTGCACTGATGCACAGCCACTGCTAGATGATTCTGCTGGTACATTCACCCAGAGCACTAAATTTCACTCGCAGACTACTGAGCCAGAATCTGACCCTGATGAAACTCAGGTGCCCGTTCCCGCATACTATACCACCTTACACGGTGGCACAGAGGAAGGTGCAGATGAAATTGAAGAGGAGGTGATGGATGACCCAGTTGTTGACCCGGATTGACATCCATTGGGGGAAGAGGGTGCCGCTGGCAATAGCTCAGAAGAGGAGAAGGATCTGCAGCAGGCATCGACATCGCAGCAGCATTTATCTGGCAGGCCCGTAGCAGTCCAAAAATGTTTTAAAAAAACAAAAAGAGTTGCAGGACAGCTTGGCCAGACGGTCAAATTAGCACAGCATGCGTTCACTGAAAATTTATACCATAGTAGGAAGAGTCCAGTGTGGCACTTTTTTGACCAAAATCCTATTGATGAGGCAAAGGTTATCTGTAAGAAGTGCGGAAGGACCTTTAGCCAAGGGAAAAAAATCATAAATTTGAATACCAGTTGCATGTTTAGACATTTAATGAACATGCACTTGCAAGCGTGGACGGACTACAAAACCTACAAATCCCCCCCAGGGCCGACGTCAGCACCGGGCAAGTGCCGGTTCCCGGAGCAGTTGGAGGGGGGCAGACTCGTGGGCGACGGCACTGGCACAGGGTCACTCATAGTACAAAAAAGTGTCTCTGACGGTGGGAGGGCCTACTCACCGTCAGACACACCAGCGTACTTTGAGGGGCCCTGTGCCAGTGCCGTCGCCCACGAGTCGGCCCCCCTGCTTGCTCAGGGCCCCAGCACTTGCAATACTTACCTCTGCATGCTCCACCACTGTGACGTCTTCCGCGTTTCCTGACAGTGACATTCTGGTTAGAGAGCGCCATGATATCACGTCTGTGCGCCCTCTGCCTAAACAGTCCAAGTGCAGAGAGCTGTAAGATGGTAACGCTGAGGAGTCCAGAGTAGAGCAGTGCACAGCGAGGAGAGGTATTTCATTTTTTTAATGTTTGGAGAAATATATGGGGAGCATTATACAATGGAGAATTATATATGGGACCCAGCATACACTTGAGCATCATAGATAGGGCCCATCATACACTGGAGCATTCTAAATGGGGGACATCAGACACTGGAGCATCATATACGGGGCCCATTATACAATGGATCATTAATAATGGGGCACATTATATATGGAGCATGATTTTGGCCCATAAGACACTGAAGCAACATCCATGGGGCCCATCATATACTGGAGCATTCTCAATGGTGCAGATCAGACATTGGAGCAGCATCTACGGGGCTGATTATACACTGGAGCATTATAAATGGGGCCCATTATAAATTGAGCATTATTTTGGCCCATAAGACACTGGAGCATCATCCATGGGGCCCATCATATAATTTGAGCATTCTAAATGGGGCAGATCTGACACTGGAGCAGCATATACTGGACCCATTATACACTGGAGCATTATAAATGGGGCCCATTATATGGGCATTATTATTATTATTATTATTTTGGCCCATAAGACACTGGAGCATCATCCATGGGGCCCATCATATACTGGAGCATTATAAAAGGGGGAAAACAGACACTGGAGCAGCATATACCGGGCACATTACACACTGGAGCATTATAAATGGGGCGCATTATATATGAAGCATTATTTTGGCCCATCATACACTGGAGCATCATCCATGTGGCCTATCATATACTGGAGCATTCTAAATGTGGCAGATCAGACACTGGAGCAGCATCTACTGGGCCCATTATACACTGGAGCATTATAAATGGGGCCCATTATATATGGAGCATTATATTGGCCCAGCATACACTGGAGCATCATCCATGGGGCCCATCATATACTGGAGCATTCTAAATGTGGGACATCAGACACTGGAGCAGCATCTACGGGCCCATTATACACTGGAGCATTATAAATAGGACCCATTGTATATGGAGTATTATTTTGGCCCATAAGACTCTGGAGCATCATCCATGGGGCCCATCATATACTAGAGCATTCTAAATGGGGCAGATCAGACACTGGAGCATCATCCATGGGGCCCATCATATACTGGAGCATTCTAAATGGGGCAGATCAGACACTGGAGCACCATTCATGAGGCCCATCATATACTGGAGCATTCTAAAAGGGGGAAAATAGACACTAGAGCAGCATTTACGGGGACCATTATACAATTGATCATTAATAATGAGGCCCATTAAATCTGGAGCATGATTTTGGCCCATAAGACACTGGAGCATCATCCATGGGGCCCATCATATACTGGAGCATTCTAAATGGGGCAGATCAGACACTGGAGCATCATCCATGGGGCCCATCATATACTGGAGAATCATATGGTGTTCATTATTTATGGGGCATCATATAGGGTATGGAGCATCATATGGGACACATATGGGGCCTATTCTGTATGGAGCATTATATGGAGCCAATTCTGGAGCAATATATGGGGCCCATCATATACTGTATGGAGCTTTATATGCGACTCATTATACTGTATGGAGCAATATGTTGGGCTCATTATTCTGTATGGCGCACTATGTGGTGGCCATAATACTGTATGGAGGAATATACTGTCCGGCTTTTGAGCTATTGAAGATTTTAACATAGATATCAGTCATGTCATGTAAGAAGTGAAGTATTTTTAATTGTACTATTCCTATTTCTGTGCCGTATCGGAGCATGATGAATTGTGGTATGTGTTAAAGGGGCCCACTGACACTCTTTGGCCCGGGGCACACGAAAACTGGGAGCCATCCCTACCCCCCCACAAGTTTGGCCAAATAACCCCCAGTTTTCAATGCGTAACTATTATTATAAAATTAATTAAGGTTGCCAGGCTTAAGTAATAAGAATTTATGTTGTCGGCATTGAAATGGGCACTGTAGGTGTGTTTACTGTCCTCCACTCCATGGCGACTTTGCTTCCCTATTGACTTGCATTGGGTTTCGGGTTTTAGTCGGACATCCGACTTTTCCCGATAGTCGGCCGATTTCGTTCGACCCGACTTTTGAGAAAGTCGGGTTTCATGAAACCCGACTCGACCCTAACAAAGGGAAAGTCGCTCATCTCTACTCTCTGCTATTTCAGGTGGAGATAGACGCTTCTGAAAATTGGTGCAGGAGCTGTTTTTTCCCAAAGGGATCCTGTAACTTCTGAGATTAACCCTTGTGCATTCTTCTCTCGAAAATTTTCCCCAGCTGAAAGTAATTATGATGTGGGGAATCGAGAATTATTGGCTATGAAGTGGGCTTTTGAAGAGTGGAGACATTGGTTGGAGAGAGCCAAACATCAAGTTGTGGTCTTCACTGACCACAAGAACCTGATCTATCTCGAATCAGCCAGGCGACTTAATCCTAGACAGGCCAGGTGGGCCTTGTTTTTCACGCGTTTTAATTTTGTGGTCTCCTTTCTCCCGGGCACTAAGAATGTTAAGGCAGATGCCCATTCTAGGAGTTTCTTTGTGGATTCTCCTGATGTGACTGAGCCTACTTACATTTTGAAGGAGGGTGTGGTTCTTTCTGCTATCTCACCCGATTTGAGACTGGCCCTGGAGGAATTTCAGGGGGATAAACCGCACATTACATTGTACTCTCGGCTCTGGGGGAGATTGGACCCCCGTTATTGACCCCTGATGAACCCTCGATATCCATAGAGGGGGAAACGCGTCGGGTCTGGGTCTGGATCTACGGGTCCTGCAATTATGGGTCCTCTGACTACTAGTGGCCGATAAGTATCAGCCTATTTTTCTTGAATATTCTCAGTTTGTTGCCATTTTATGCATATTATGCCCTGAGATGTTACTTGAGAGGGTTAAACTGTATTGACCTCATATGGCTTTGTTGCTGATACCATTCTGAATTGATATACTAACAGAGGACCTATATTTCATTTGGACATACAGTATGATCTCTAAATTGAGGACTTAAGCATTCTATAAAAGAAAGAGCCTTCTTTGTCATTCTGGTTGAACTTATTAGTGTAAATATCACATACCAGTAATCGTTTTTTGGAGATATTTTTCTCCTGAACAGGGCTACCCCCTTTTTGTCCTATTTTTTCTTGCTTTATGATAGTCTACAGTCTTTTTGACTACGAGATAAGTACCTTGGCTGCATAAGCATTGTAAAAGTCTTTTTTGCTACGAGATATTTATTCACTCGCTACAAGATATATTTATATCTAGAGACCATATGTCTCCCCATTAGGGGTTTGTGTTGTTTTCGGGTGTTTTTGTATGTGTGCTGTTTTTCTGTGTATCCCTTTCTAGCTATAGGGGTTTCTAGGGTTTCCTAGGGCTACCGACGTTGAGCGGTGGCACCACATCGTCAACAACTAGGGTGCCAACCTCCGCGGTCAGGAAGGGCCATACTAGGGCTCACTAGGGTGAGCAGAGTCTCTCCGTTTATATTTTATAAAGTATTTTCTTCTTTATTTACAAGATTAATTTTGGGACCCCTATGACTTTATTCTCATTTTTAATAGATATTTAAATAAAAGGTATTTTTTAGGGATGTTCTCTTTTTTGGGTCTCTTATATGCCCTTGGCTGAATTCGCTCTAAATAATAGGGCTACTTCAACGGATCTTCGCGATTCTCGTGACATATTGTACTTCACATTAGTGGTAAAATTTCTTCGATATAACTTGCATTTATTTTTGAAAAAAGCACAAATATGGCTAACATTTTGAAAATTTTGCAATTTTCAAACTTTGAATTTTATTCCCTTAAAACAGAGAAATACATCACACCAAATAGTTAGTAAATAACATTTCCCACATGTCTACTTTACATCAGCACAATTTTGGAACCAAATTTTTTTTGTTAGTAAATTATAAGGATTAAAATTTGACCAGCGATTTCTCATTTTTACTACAAAATTTACAAAGTTCATTTTTTTATGGACCACCTCACATTTGAAGTCACTTTGAGGGGTCTATATGGCAGAAAATACCCAAAAGTGACATCATTCTAAAAACTGCACCCCTCAAGGTACTCAAAACCACATTTAAGAAGTTTATTAACCCTTCAGGTACTTCACAGGAGCTAAAGAAACGTGGAAGGAAAAAATGAACATTTAACTTTTTAGTCATAAAAATGTTCTTTTACAAACTGTTTTTTATTTTCACAAGGGTAAAAGGAGAAAATGGACAGATAAATTTGTTTTGCAATTTCTCCTGAGTACGCCAATACTCCATATGTGGGGGAAAATCACTGTTTGGGCACACGGCAAAGCTCATAAGGGAAGGAGCACCGTTTGACTTTTTCAAACCAAAATTGGCTGGAATTCAGATTGGATGCCATGTCGCGTTTGGAGAACCCCTGATGCGCCTAAACAGTGGAAACCCCTCACAAGTGACACCATTTGAAAACTAGACCACCTATGGAACTTATCTAGATCTCTTGTGAGCACTTTTAACCCCAAGTGTTTCACAAAAGTTTATAATGCCTGGGTGTGAAAAAAAAAACAATTTTCCACAAATTGTCAGCTGGTGATTTCCCTAGCGGTTTCCCTGCTTCCACCGTGGTATGTTATTTGTCTATATATCTTATACGCTGAGCGCACATATATATATATTCTCTGTAATATCTCTTACTCTGCTGTGTGTTATATAAGTATTGCCATATGAATCAATAATCTTGCAGTGATGCTTAGTACTACATGCATTTACCTTGTATGTCCATTGGCAATTCACCTTTTGTAGTGCGGCTGCAGGGCATTCCAGCAACCTTTGATGAAGCTTCTTTTACCGTGGCATTTGTTCCCTTGCCTCCATCTGTTTTCCTGGCAATTTCCTATATATATTTAATGTTTTGCATTTTGCTATTTGAATAAAGATTTTGTATTATTATTTGTATCTTATGACTGCTTTGTTGGGGTGGTAGTTTTTGTTGATGACTGGGGAGATTTAAGTGAGTAACCTTCATATGATCCTCGCCAGTGATTTGTTGTTCTTCCTGGTTCCATTTGGAAGTCAGCTTGCTTCCTGCTGTTTCCTGCAAAGTTCAGATAAGTGATTTGCTGCTTGCTTCTTTGGCATTTGTTTTTCCTTTTGTTTTCTACCCTGTTGATTTGAGGACAGCCATGTTCCCCGGCTGGGGCCTGCGTTGGTCTCTGTTTCTCCCTTACCACTGCTTTTGTTCAGTCCCTGTTATTTCAGTATCTGTTGGTTGGCTACCAGCTCACACTGGAGTTCTGATCTAGTGGGGAAGAGATCGTGTGGTCTCAGTATTTTTTGGAAATCAGAAGTGTTTGAATTTTTCTTAGGGTTTTGCTGGATTGCAGACAGTATTCTTTCCTCTCCTATTCTATCTAGACAGTGTTGGGCCCCAGCGTTTGCTTGTTCTATTTTCTGCATGTGCTTGTATTTCATCTTGTCTCGCCGCCAATATATGTGTGGGGGCTACCTATTCCTTTGGGGTGCTACTCCGGGGCAGTTATCATTCCCCTTTCTCTCTTTAGGCTTAGTTAACTCTCCGGCTGTGTCGAGGCGTCAAGGTCATCGTAGGTACGTCCCACGGCTACTTCTAATTGTGTGGTCAGTTCAGGGGTCTGCAATCCGCTAGTTTCCAACCTCTCAGTGTGTGTGTCTGGTTGCCTTTGCTATTTTTGCTACTGTCCTCCTCGGCTATCAAATCATAACAGATTACCTGAGGGTATAACATCATACAGATATAACAACTCCCAAGTTTGAGAGCAGAAAAATATTTAGAATTGAGAGTCCTCAGTGGTTGATACCTTTTAATGGCTTACTGGAAAGATGGTAACAAATTGCAAGCTTTCCAGACTACTCAGGTCTCTTCATCAGGCTAGACTAATACAACATCTGAAGAATCACATATTTATACACAAAACAGCACAGAAATAACGCAATAGATAAGACAAATGACGTGAAGCAGAACTGTCATTATGGGAGAGGGATAAACATTAGTGTTGAGCGATACTGCTCGATATCTAAAAATATCGGATCGGAATGGTATCGCCGATATCACTAAATATCGGCGATATCCGATTCCGATACCGGAAGTCCCATGTAAGTCTATGGGAACAAAATATTGCAACTAAAAAAAACCTTTATTTCCTTGTAAACACTAAATATACACACATAGAATACATATATATATATATATACATGTCATTGTGACATATATATATACATATATGTATAGTTTATACACTTCTACATAGTAAAATATCCTGATTCAATTGCCGGGTAAAGCCGGCTTCTGTGAAAAGACAGAAGCACCCGACATGAAATGACACTTGGTGTACATAGGGTTAACCATGTCTTTTCATGTCGTTTGCAATCTGATTTGCACAAACAATTACATCAGTCTATGTGTGCAAAATTTCACACCTGTAGGGGTTAATTAAAGGTGTAAATTCGTTGTAAAAAAAACAGACTTTTTTGCTACGAATTTACACCTTTAATTAACCCCTACAGGTGTGAAATTTTGCACACATAGACTGATGTAATTGTTTGTGCAAATCAGATAGCAAAGGACATGAAAAGACATGGTTAACCCTATGTACACCAAGTGTCATTTCATGTCGGGTTCTGCATTTTCACAAAAGCCGTCAATTGAATTAGCTGCTATTATACTATGTAGAAGTGTATGAACTATAAATATAAATATATATATGTGTCACAAATTCAATGACATATATATATATAATATATATATGAGGTGTAAAATTGTTTAAAAAAAATGCGTGGGCTCCCGCCCTATTTTCGCAACCAGACAGACAAAGCCAGCGAATGGGGGCAGATAATAATAGCCCAGAGAGGGACCATTATTTTTGCCCCCCCCTGGCTACTAACATCTGCCACCAGACACCCCAGAAAAGACAAATCTATAATTAGATTCGCCCTTTCTGGCACTTTGCCCGTCTATTCCCATTGCCCTGTAGCTGTGGCGAATGGGTTAATATGGGGTTAAAGCCACATTGCAATTGAAAGGTGACCTTAAGCCAGGTTAATAATTGAGAGCTGTCAATTAGACAACTATCAATTATTAATCCTATTGCATGAAATAAAAATAAAACACACACACTTTAATTAAAAAATCATTTTAATGAAATAAAGACACATGTTTTTTTTACCATCTTTTATTTGACTGCAAAAACCATTTCCTGTAATAAAAATAAAATAAAAAAGCAAAATTATTCTTACCTATCCCATGCACAGTCAGGTCCCACGGTGTAATCCTTCAGAAAGGGTTAATGTTTACTGCAGGGACCGCAGCTAATGCTGCAGCCTCACAGTAAACCCCCAAATGAATGAGTTCCTCTCCTGGCTGACAGGAGAGGAAGTGGAAAGCTTAATTGATTGCTTTCCACTTTCACTTCAGGTCAGCCAGGGACACCATCAGTGACGTCAGAGGGAACTGATTAACAAAAATAGGGGTTCCCTTCGAATAAAAATTGGCGTGGGGTCCCCCCTATTTTTGTTAACCAGCCAGATGAAGCAGACCGCTGAGGCCTGGATTTTCAGGCTGTTAAGGAGCCAAGATCCATGGACCTTGCCAGCCTGATAATACCAGGCCACAGCAGTCTGCATATCTTGGCTGATTAACAAAAATAGGGGATCCCCTCGAAAAAAATTGGCGTGGGGTCCCCCTATTTTTGTTAACCAGCCAGATGAAGCAGACCGCTGAGGCCTGGATTTTCAGGCTGTTAAGGAGCCAAGATCCATGGACCTTGCCAGCCTGATAATACCAGGCCACAGCAGTCTGCATATCTTGGCTGATTAACAAAAATAGGGGATCCCCTCGAAAAAAATTGGCGTGGGGTCCCCCCTATTTTTGTTAACCAGCCAGATGAAGCAGACCGCTGAGGCCTGGTTTTTCAGGCTGGTAAGGATCCAATATCCATGGACCTTGCAAGCCTGATAATACCAGGCCACAGCAGTCTGCTTAGCTTGGCTGGTTAACAAAAATAGGGGATCCCCTCGAAAAAAAAACGGCGTAGGGATCCCCCTATTTTTGTTAACCAGCCAAGTAAAATGCAGACTGCTGCGGCCTGGTATTAAAAGACTGTCAAGGCCCATGGATTTTGGCCCTCAACAGCCTGATAATACCAGGCTACAGCAGCCCCACATTTGGCGCATCAAAAGATGTGCCAATTGTGGCACTTTACCCGGCTCTTCCCACTGCCCTGTAGCGGTGGCAATTGGGGTAATAAGGGGTTAATGTCACCGTTGATTGCACGGTGACAATAAGCCCGGTTAATAATGGAGAGGTGTCAATAAGACACCGATCCATTATTAATCCCAAAGTTATTAAATGTATAAAAAAAAGACAAAGCAAGAAAAAAGTCTTTTAATGAAATAAAAGAGACAACACAGTTTTCATTAATTTTATTATACACTCATTCCTGCGACGCCATCGATCTCCTGTAAAAAAAGAAAAAAAACAAACCAACAGTATACCACCTGTCCGACGCAGTCCATAGTAACGACAGTCCCACGACGATCCAGCTCTGCTACATCGCAATGACAGGCAGAGCCTTTCATCGCGACGCAGCACAACTGATTACCTGCTTCCCCGGCGGTGACGTCATCGGACTGACTGCTTTACGGCCGGGATTACCCAGCAGTCACTGCAGTTATCGCGAGAAACTGCATGTGACCGTCGGGGAAAGATGATGGCGGCCATGAAGCAGTCCAGCCCGTGACCGCCGGAGATCTTCTGCCAGGTAAGTGCCGCTGACTCCTGACAGACCCGACCGACGGACACTGACAGTGACAGTGACAATCCCGATTCCGGTATCCGATATGACGAAAATATCGGTACTCGGAATCGAAAGCCCGATACAGCTAATATCGGCCGATACCCGATATTTGCAGTATCGTATCGCTCAACACTAATAAACATAAATATTGGAACAGTTCATAGATAAGGAGTGTGAAAGTTTTATTGGGGTCTGTATCTGTGTTGTGATGACCCCAGAAGATCTGAAGAGTAAATTCCTTAATTGATGTAAAAAAGCATAAATCCATGCAACACATTCATTCCTGCACTGAGTGTGTCAAAAGTTGTCATAAATTTATACTCCCAGACTCTTCTGACTCTTTGAGATGTGAAGTTACCTTTTAAAACAAGTAATTTAATGTCCATCATGCTATGACTGGGGATACAAAAATGTTTTTGCCACATGTAGATCCATTCTTTTTTCTTTTATTGTGTGGCGATGAGAATTCATCCTTGTTCTCAGTTTTTGCCCTGTCTCCCCCACATACAGACCCCCAGTTGGACATTTAGTACAAATAATTAGGTACACCACATTAGATGTGATGCAGCTGAAAGTACAACTATGGGAAGTAGAATGTCTCTACAGTATGCAAATCTTTTCATGGCCAAGCTTGAAAGCAACTTTTTGTCCTCATGTTCCATCAGGCCTCTAGCCTACTACCGCTACATTGATGATATTTTAATCATCTGGACGGAGTCTAAGCAACAGCTAAAGACGTTCCACGAACAGTTTAATCAATTTCATCCCACCATCATCTTAACACTCAGCTACTCAATTACTGAAATTAACTTTTTAGACATCATCATTAACCCCTTCACCCCCAAGGGTGGTTTGCACGTTAATGACCGGGCCAATTTTTACAATTCTGACCACTGTCTCTTTATGAGGTTATAACTCTGGAACGCTTCAACGGATCTTCGCGATTCTGAGATTGTTTTCTCGTGACATATTGTACTTTATGTTAGTGGTAAAATTTCTTCCATATAACTTGCGTTTATTTATGAAAAAAACGCAAATATGGTGAAAATTTGGAAAATTTAGCAATTTTCAAACTTTGAAATTTTATTCCCTTAAAACAGAGAAATATGTCACAGAAAATAGTTAACAAATAACATTTCCCACATGTCTACTTTACATCAGCACAATTTTGGAACCAAAATTTTTTTTTGTTACGAAGTTATAAGGGTTAAAAGTTGACCAGCGATTTCTCATTTTTACATCAAAATGTACAAAGCCATTTTTTTTAGGGACCACCTCATATTTGAAGTCACTTTGAGGGGTCTATATGGCAGAAAATACCCAAAAGTGACACGATTGTAAAAACTACACCCCTCAAGGTACTCAAAACCACATTCAAAAAGTTTATTAACCCTTCAGGTGCTTCACAGGAGCTGAAGCAACGTGGAAGGAAAAAATGAACATTTTACTTTTTAGTCACAAAAATGATCTTTTACAAACATTTTTTTTATATTCACAAGGGAAAAAGGAGAAAATGGACCGATAAAGTTGTTGTGCAATTTCTCCTGAGTACGCCGATACCCCATATGTGAGGGAAAACCACTGTTTGGGCGCACGGCAGGGCTCGGAATGGAAGGAGCGCAGTTTGACTTTTCCAAACCAAAATTGGCTGGAATTGAGAACGGACGCCATGTCGCGTTTGGAGAGGCCCTGATATGCCTAAACAGTGGAAACCCCCCACATGTGACCCCATTTTGGAAACTAGACCCCCTAAGGAACTTATCTAGATGTGTGGTGAGCACTTTGAACCCCCAAGTGCTTCACGCAAGTTTATAATGTAGAGTCGTGAAAAAATAAAATCATATTTTTTCAACAAGCATGATGTTTTAGTCGCCAATTTTTTTATTTTCCCAAGGGTAAGAGGAGAAATTGGACCACAAAAGTTGTTGTCCAACTTGTCCTGAGTACGCTGATACCCCATATGTGGGGGGGAACCACTGTTTGGGCGCACGGAAGGGCTCGAAAGGGAAGGAGCGCCGTTTGACTTTTCCAAACCAAAATTGGCTGGAATTGTGAACGAACGCCATGTCGCGTTTGGAGGGCCCCTGATGTGCCTAAACAGTAGAAACCCCCCACATGTGACCCCATTTTGGAAACTAGACCCCCTAAGGAACTTATCTAGATGTGTGGTGAGCACTTTGAACCCCCAAGTGCTTCACGCAAGTTTGTAATGTAGAGCCGTGAAGAAAAAAAATCATATTTTTTCCACAAGCATGATGTTTTAGTCCCCAATTTTTTATTTTCCCAAGGGTAAGAGGAGAAATTGGACCACAAAAGTTGTTGTCCAACTTGTCCTGAGTACGCTGATACCCCATATGTGGGGGGGAACCACTGTTTGGGTGCACGGCAGGGCTCGAAAGGGAAGGAGCGCGGTTTGACTTTTCCAAACCAAAATTGGCTGGAATTGGGAACGAACGCCATGTCGCGTTTGGAGGGCCCCTGATGTGCCTAAACAGTGGAAACCCCCCACATGTGACCCCATTTTGGAAACTAGACCCCCTAAGGAACTTACCTAGATGTGTGGTGAGCACTTTGAACCCCCAAGTGCTTCACGCAAGTTTGTAATGTAGAGCCGTGAAGAAAAAAAATCATATTTTTTCCACAAGCATGATGTTTTAGTCCCCAATTTTTTATTTTCCCAAGGGTAAGAGGAGAAATTGGACCACAAAAGTTGTTGTCCAACTTGTTCTGAGTACGCTGATACCCCATATGTGGGGGGGAACCACTGTTTGGGCGCACGGCAGGGCTCGAAAGGGAAGGAGCGCGGTTTGATTTTTCCAAACCAAAATTGGCTGGAATTGGGAACGAACGCCATGTCGCGTTTGGAGGGCCCCTGATGTGCCTAAACAGTGGAAACCCCCCACATGTGACCCCATTTTGGAAACTAGACCCCCTAAGGAACTTACCTAGATGTGTGGTGAGCACTTTGAACCCCCAAGTGCTTCATGCAAGTTTGTAATGTAGAGCCGTGAAGAAAAAAAATCATATTTTTTCCACAAGCATGATGTTTTAGTCCCAATTTTTTATTTTCCCAAGGGTAAGAGGAGAAATTGGACCACAAAAGTTGTTGTCCAACTTGTCCTGAGTACGCTGATACCCCACATATGTGGGGGGGAACCACTGTTTTGGCGCACGGCAGGGCTCGAAAGGGAAGGAGCGCCGTTTGACTTTTCCAAACCAAAATTGGCTGGAATTGGGAACGAACGCCATGTCGCGTTTGGAGGGCCCCTGATGTGCCTAAACAGTGGAAACCCCCCACATGTGACCCCATTTTGGAAACTAGACCCCCTAAGGAACTTATCTAGGTGTGGGGGGAGTACTTTAAACCCCCAAGTGTTTCACTAAAGTTTATAATGCCCTGTTGAAAAAAAAATTTTTTTTTTTTTCCAAAAAAAGTGATTTTTTTATTTCCCCAATTTTTTTTTCCAGGGAAAACAAGAAAATTTGGCCCCCAAAATTGTTTCCAATTTTGTCCTGAGAACGCTGGTACCCCAATGGGGAAAAAAACTGTTTAGGCACACGGGGGACTCGGAAGGAAGTATGACTTTTTGGAATGCAACTTTGAGGATGGCTGCGGGCATCATGTTCCTTTGCAAGCCCCTGTGTGCCTAAACAGGAAAAAAAAAAAACCCCCAAGTGACATAATTTTAGAAATTAGACCCCAAGAAGCTTCTCTAGATGTGCCCCCCTTCTGGGAAATAAACTTTTGTAAAGTAAATTAGTATGCATGGGGTTTTGGGACAATTTGAAGCAATCCCTTCATACCAAGGCCGGTTTTCGGGGGAGTGTCGCACTGATAAAAAGGTGTCCTTTCGTATTCCCTTTTTTTACACACCGGGACCCCTTTTTTTCGACTTACCTTTTTTTGCAGTTTGCGGGCCTCCCCCGGGAAAAGCTGGCCTGGTACCCAAAACGAGCACCCTTCATTCCCGGGAAATCTGGGGCCCTCTCCTTCCTGGCGCCAAACATCAGGGCGATCACTACCTCCTGGAACTGAAGGACGAGTTTTGGTATGGCGTGCAATGTGAAGCAGGAAAAGGGTTGGCATTGCCATTTGGACGATGTAGGGGCAGCTTCTTGTACCACACCTTTGGGCCTTTTTTCAAAGCACTGTATGGTTGGGGGAGTTTATCAAGAGATCAAACCCCCCTTATTTGTTGTACCCAAGTACACGTCCCGGTTTGCGGACCCGTGTAGAGGTACCCCGTCAGTGCTGAGGGGCTGCCCTCACCGTGTATGGGGTAAGGAAGGACATCCCCTTGTCCTTACTTGCCACCCGAAGGGGGTCGCACATTGGCCTGCTCTCACCCTTTTTGAGATCGCCCAAGCAGCGTCTTGGGGGCCCCCTTTGATTTTTGCGGACGGGACCCCGCTGCGGTACCACGCGCAAAGAGGGATTTTTTGGGAGTGGGATGCTGGTATAAAAGTTATCGGTGTAGAGGGATAAACCCTTTTTCCAGCAGTGGGTGAAAAAAATCCCACACAATTTTCCCACTCACTCCCGGACAGGAGGACACCAGGGGGGCAATCCCGGTGTCCTTTCCTTCGTAAAAATCTAAAACGGGAGTGTACCCTAGGTACCTTACACAGTTTGTAGAGTTTTATTCCGTACCCTTTCCCTTTGTTGGGCAGGGGACTGAGGAATCCGACCCTCCCTTAAAATGAACCAAGGACTCATCCCGCAAAAGTCCCCCTTTTTGGGGACGTACACTTCAGCAAACTTTTTGTTGAAGTGTTCGATGACCCGGGCCCAACTTTGAACAGCGGTCAAAGTTGGGGGGATCTCGTGCGGGGCACTGTGCATTATCGTTTAAATGCAAGAATTTCTGGATGGCCCAAAAACGCGCGGGGCCATACCATTCGGAAAACTGGAGCGTTATATAAAAATCAAAAACTCAATTTTGCCGAATTTTGGGCTTCTTCAAGACCCCCCGTGTGAAGGACCAGGCCCAAAAGCATCAATTCAAGGGGTTACAGGAGCCCAGTTAGAATATATGAAGGGGGGTTTTGCTCCAAAATTGCGAGCGTACAAATTTTTTTTCTCCACCATGGGTTTTAAAAAAATCCTCAGAGAAAAAGACTTGAAAAAGTCTATTCTGTGAGGCCAGGGTGTCAACCTGATTCCTGATTCTGCCACAAAAACAGGAAAAGTGGCTCGTAATTTTTGGGGGGCGAGGTCCACAGGGATCCCCAGTGGGTTGCGTGGTTCGGCTTCGGTTCATCTTGTCTTCTGGAAAGGGGGCAGTCCTCCTCTTCTGTCGGGGTTGCGGGGGGTTCCGAGGACCAAGGAGGAGATGGGAGGGGGGAAAAGGAAAAGGAGGAGGGAAGAGAATCTGAAAAAAAAAAGAAATGTGGGTCCTTCCCTGTATCAGTGTCGGGGGCAAGAAAAACGATGCCCTCCAATGAATAGCGCTGTTGGGACGAACGGGGCGGGTGGGGAATTTTTTTGTAAAATTTTTTTTGGTGCTTGGGTACTTTATTGATAACTGTGTATGTGTGGGGGGGGGACAGTGCTGTGTAAAAATATGCTTTAAAAAAAAATCTAAAAAAAAAAAAAAATGGGAAAAAAAATGCCCGTGAAAAAAGCTAAAAAAGCAGGCCCTAGCCTGATAAAATGAACTGCGTCACTTATCAAAGTTCGGTGGCTGTAGATGTGGCGCAAGGGGGGGGTGAAAAAAAAAAAAAAAGGGGAAAAAGCGGCACGAGATTGATAAGTGAACGCGTCCTTTTTCAAATTCGGCGGTGTAAATGTGGAAACGGAGGCGGCGCAAAGGCGGGTGAAAAAAAAAGGAAAAAAAAAAAAGGGCCCGTTTCGGCCTGATAATAAAATGTGTCATTGTCCCAAAATTCGGCGGCTGCTGATGTGGCAAAGGGAGGGGAGGGAGGGGTGAAAAAAAAAAACAGGAAACAGCCGGGACAGTTGATAAGTGAATGAGTCACTTACAAAAATTTTGGGGGCTGCTAAATGTGGAAACTGAGGCGGCGCAAAAGGGGGGTGAAAAAAAAAAAAGGAAAAAAAAAAAAAAAAGGAAAACAGCCGGGGCGAGCTTGATAAGTGAAATGTGTCATTGTCAAAGTTTGGCGCTGCTAAATTGAAACGGGGGGCGGCGCAAAAACGGGTGAAAAAGAAAAAGAAAAAAAAAAAAAAAAAGGAAAACAGCCGGTGCGAGCTTGTAAGTGAACTGGCATTGTCAAAATTGGCGGCTGCTAGATGTGGCGCAAAAGGGGGGCGCAGGGAGGGGGTTTTAAAAAAAAAAAAAAGGGGAAAAAAGCCGGGCGAGCTCTGATAGTGAATGTGTCACTTTTAAAATTCGGGGCTGTAAAGTGGAAAAGGAGGGGCGCAAAGGCGGGTGAAAAAAAAAAAAAAAAAAAAAAAAAGAAAAAGGAAAAAACCGGTGCGAGCTTGATAGGAACGTGTCACTTGTCAAAGTTCGGCGGCTGCTAGATGTGGGGCAAAGGGGTGGCAGGGAGGGGGTGAAAAAAAAAAAAGGAAAACCCGGCCGAATTGATAAGTGAAAAAGGTCACTTATCAAAAATTGGCGGTTAGTGGGAAAGGGGGCACGCAAAAGGGGGGTAAAAAAAAAAAAAAAAGGAAAACAGCCGGCGAGCTTGATAAAGGAAATGCGTCACTTTTCAAAGTTGCCGGGTGCGGGTGTGCGCACGGAGGTGGCGAAAGGGGGGAGAGCCGAGTGTTGACGGTGAAAAATCACCAAACAAAGCTCGGGGGTGGGTGTGCCCGGAGGCGGCGCAAAGGGGGGGGGAAAAAAAGGGGAAAAAGGGACGGAGTTCTATAATACAAAATGCTTTTTTTTCCTTATCAAATTTCCCCAT
>JARQOD010001679.1:26896-49701 GCA_033576555.1 Oophaga sylvatica
CAGAGTACAAGCAGCAGTGCTTGAACAAGTAACTGGAGCGTGATGTGCACTCAAAAAATAAAAAACACAGACTGAAGTGAACACTGAAACACAACTGTTCACAATCTGTGAAAGGCTACTCCTTTGTCTACTTCTATAGTGTTTGCAACCAATGTATTGGATACGGATGGAAGCGCTTCACACTAATAGTTAAATTGCATGGAGCAGCAAGAATTACACTGAAGAAAAAAAAAAAGAGTCTGTGAGTGACACGTGCAGATGCCTACAGACAGCATTGCATGCAGAGCAAACTGCATCGTCACCTGCACTCACACACACCTTGCAGAGCTGTTAAAACAACACTGCAGGCAAAAGGAAGCTTTACACAGCGGTTGGTGCTAGCCTGCCTACAGCACAGTACACTAAATCGAAATCTCTAACTGTCTCTCAGAGTCAGCACAGCAGCGTTCTGTCCCTTACTGAATTCACAGCACAGTGACGCTAAAATGGCGGCGGCGCCTTTTATAGTGCATTCTGACATCATTTCAGCATCCAATCACAGACATGCCATTAGTTAACATGACCGCAGCAGTACAGGATGTGCCCCACACTTCTTAGGATTCCTCATTGGCTGACTAAAATCACATTGCCTAGCTAAGAATTATGGGGAACTTCCGATTCGGTATTCGATAAGACGAAAATATCGAAACGAAGTATCAAAAAGGCCGATACAGCTAATATCGGCCGATATCCGATATTTGCAGTATCGTATCGCTCAACACTATTTGCCAGTCTAATAAAGCTTGCTGAAAGGCTGCAGTGCAGCCAATCAATATGCTTTTAGACTGTAGGCACTTCCGGAGCCATCACAGCCATGCCAAGTATTAGCATGACTGTGATTGGCATACTCAGCACGTGACCCTGCCTGTATAAAGGCTGGCTCACAAGTGCTGCCATCGTTATGATCTGCTTCCCCCGCTTGTGGGTGTACAGTCTTTTTAGCCACTGTGTGTACTCTCTGCAACCCTGCTTGTGTTAGTACTGTTCTTTTAAGCCGCTGTGTGTACTCTGCACCCCCCGCCTGTGGAAGTACTGTCCTTTAAGCTGCTTATACCTCTGCAAGGGTAACAGGGGAATTTGAACCATTTAGTTTGTACTGTAATTTCTCCTGAGTATGCTGATACCCCATATGAGGGAGAAAACTACTATTTGGGTGCACGGCAGGGCTTGGAAGGGAAGAAGCGTCATTTCACTTTTTGAATGTAAAGTTTCCTGGAATCATTAGTGGACATCATGTTCTGTTTGGAGAGCCCCTGATGTGCCTAAACAGTGGAACCCCCCACAAGTGAACCCTTGTTTGGAAACCAGACCCCTCAAGGAATGTATTTAGATATGTGGTGAGCACCTTGAACTCCCGCTTCACAGAAGTTTTATAACGTTGAGATGTGAAAATAAAATCACATTTCCATACAAAATTTCTATTTTAGCCCCAAATTTTGCATTTTCGTAATGGTGCCAGGAGAAATTGCACCCTACAATTTGTTGTGCAATTTCTCCTGAGTACGCCGACAACCCATATATGGGGGAATACTACTTTTCAGGCACAGTGCAAAGCACAGAAGGGAAGAGGTGCCATATTGGAGTTCAGATTTTGCTGGAATGGTTTGCCATGTTACATTGGCAGAGTCCCTGAGGTGCCAGAAAAAAGACAACCCCCCCATATGTGAACTCATTTCACAAACTACACTCGCCAATGAATTCATCTAGAGGTGCATTGATCATATTGACACCACATGTGCCTCACAGCATTTTATAGCATTGAGCAGTGAAGAAAGAATAATTGGATTTCTTTCAATAAAATGTTGTTTTAGAGCCAAGTTTTTTATTTTTTTAAGGACTAATATGATTTTTTTTTTACAAGAAACTGTGGTCTGAGTGCACCAATGCCATACATGTAATCGAGAAATATTTTTCAGGCACAGTGCAAAGCTCAGATGGCAAGGAGCACCAGATTTTACTATTATGGTTTTCAGGTGCCATGACCACTGAGAGCGCCCATGAGGCTCAAGAACAGTAGAACCCCCCATAAGTGACCCCATTTTACAAACTACACCTCTCATTGAATTCATCTAGTGGTGCAGTGCTCAATTGACACCAAGAGTATGTCACATAATTTATACTATTGGGCAGTAAAGAAAAAATAACTACATTTTTACCACCAAAATTTTGCAGATTTTCCAATTTCACACAAGAAGTGGGTAAAAATGGAACCATAATTTGTACCACAATTTCTACCGAATGTGGCAATATCCCATATGTGGCTATACAGCAGTACTTAGCCATACGGAGAGACTCAGGAGGAATGGAGTGCTATTTGCCGTCAGATTTTCCTAGAACAGATTGCTGACTCCAAATACAAAGCCTCTAATTGCTAGAAAAGAAGAATCCCCCCTCAAGTGAATCTGTTTTGGAAATTATACCCTTTTGGGTATTTATCTACAGTTGTAGTGCTGATTTTGACTCCATGGGTATTTTTCAGAAGCAAGCAGCAATAAAATGTTGCCGAATGAAAATTGGAAACTACCGTAGTGACCAGTACGCTGTAGTGACCAGTATGTTGCAGTCACCAGTACCTTATGCCCAGCCCGTGCTTATGGAGACATGTACTTGTAAGTTACGTGGGCTTCCATCACTTCAGAAATGCCAAACATGTGGACACTATATGTGGTTTAGGTACACTGTGAGGGGCTCAGAAGGGAGGGTGCATTTGGATTTGGGAGAGGAGAATTTGCTGAATTGTTTTTCAGAAGTGCACAAAACTGTGGCTGACAGCACTTTTATGCAATTCTAAAAATACGGACACCGCCAGATCACAGGTCAGACGGCATACACAGTGCCTCCATGTGCCTAATTATAGGGAATCTTCCTCCAGGGGTTCTATCTGAATCACGTATTTCAGAGATTTGTACTGTTTAATGTGAAGGTGAAGTGCTTCTAAACAGTGCAGAAGTTGGAGAAATGAGACACTGCGGTCTTCTGGCTCCTCTTATTGCGGTAAACCCATGACACTGTGTCTATATGAGAAGTGTTTCTAAAAAGTTATTCTACTCTGCAGCTGTGTTTTTGTGTGTGGTGTGTCTAGAAAAAATTCTACTCTACCACTGTGTCTATATAAGTTGTAGCTGTGCCTAAAATAATAATTATGCCTTTAAGCCTCTGCAACCCTGCCTCTGGGTACTTGCCAAACAGTCTATGTGTTTACTGTGCCAAAAAAGCCTCTCTGTGTATTCTGTAGCTGTGTCTGTGCGAGTAATGTGCTTAAAAAACAGGTGTGTCTGTACAAGTCGTGTGCCTAAAAAATAGTTATACTCTGCATCCGTGTCTGTGGAATACTGTGCGTGAAAACAAATTTTTCTACTCTTCAGTCGTGTCTGTGGGAATACTGTGCCAGAAAAACCTCTGTGTGTGCTCTGCTTGTGTCTCTGTGGGAGTAATCTGAAAAAAAACCTATGTGGGAGTACTCTGCAAAGCAGCCTGTGTGGGTGTACTCTGTAAACCACCCTCTATTTGTTAAATTTGGCTAGGCCCCAAAGCATTGTGAATGGACAATAGAACAAACAAACTGCAGTGTGGACTAACAAAGGTTGGTGCAGCTGGTATACTTTTTTAGGGGACCCTACATCATTTTTTTTCTGGTGTTCCCTTGTAAAATGAACAGTTAAGGCTAAGCAAAACAGCCGTGAGCTATTTTTATTAATAGCCTGGGGACATTTAGGGTGAGTTTCCACGGTCAGGAAACGCTGCGTGTTTGGCGCTGTGCGCTGGCGCAGCGCCAAACACGCAGCGTCCAGATGTTACAGCATAGTGGAGGGGATTTCAAGAAATCCCGTCTCCACTATGCGTAACAATACGCAGGTGGCAGACCTGCGTAAACGGACATGCGGCGCGTCTTTTCAGACCGCAGCATGTCCTCGCGTATTGCGGCGACGGTGCGTCGCCGCAACAGAATTAACACAGGGCTATGTAGCCCTGCGCTCTTTCCGGAGGTGTTCCGGAGGTGTCCTGAACACCTCCGGAAAGATCGCGCGTCATAAAGGGGGGGGGCTTAGACGGAGCGGAATTTCCGCTCCGTCCAAAGCGCTATGGTTCCGGACCGTGGAACCATAGCCTTAGGGCTAATGCACCCTTTCCCAGATTATTAATATCAGCCCCCAGCAGTTAGCCTTCCCTTCCATCTATCTATCTGTCATGTTCCTTATCACATTCTCTATCTTTGAACATCTTTAATACATTACACTCTTTAATTTCTAAGCTGCATTTCATTCCATACATGTCACATTGAAAGAAAACTGACACATGGACAGAGACAGCACACGGACACATGTATATCACATGGATGTCACACAGATGTTACACAAACATTGCACACGGACATATGGATGTCACACGGGCACAGGGATACAGACATACGGTTGTATCACAGGGCCACACGGATGGGACACGGACACAGAACAAGGATCTCGCCGATAATGTTTTTAGTGTGTATAAAACATTAGAATACTCTGCATTATGTTTTGCAATTAGTGTGTGTAAAAAAATTAGTGTACTCTGCAGTGTTTTTTGCTAGTAATGTGTGTAAAAATAAGTGTACACTGCAGGGTTTTTTGTGATTAGTGTGTGTAAAAAAGTGTTCTCTGCAGCATTTTTTGTGAGCAGTGTGTAAAAAAACAGTGTATTTGCAGCGTTTTTTGATGAGTAGTGTGTCTAAAAAAATAATTTTACTCTGCAGCCATCTCTTTCCCATTTGTGAGCCAAAAAAATCTTTATTCTAGTGTTTCTAAAAAAATCTCTACTCTGCAGCTGTCTTTTAGTGAGTAGTGTGTCTAAAAAACATTCTACTCTATCGCTGTGTCTGTACTATTTGTAGCTGTGTCTAAAAATAACTGTGGCTTTCAGCCTCTGCAACGCTGCCTCTGGAGCACTGTGCCAAAAAACCTCTGAGAGTACTGTGCCAAAAAGCCTTTGGGAGTACTGTGCCATAATGTCTCTCTGTGTACTCTGCAGCTGTGTCTGTGTGAGTAATGTGCCTAAAAAAATTATATTCTACTGCTGTGTCTGTATGAATTGTTGGCCTAAAAAATCGTTATAATCTGCACCCGTGTCTGTAGGAGTACTGTGCGTGAAAAACAATTTTTCTACTCTGCAACCGTGTTTGTGGGAATGCTGTGCCAGAAAAAGCTCTGTGTGTACTCTGCACATGTTTCTGTGGGAGTACTCTGAAAAAAGCCTCTGTGGGGGTACTCTGCAAAACAGCCTCTTTTTTAAAATTATTTTGGGTAGGCTTCAATACATTATGAATGGAAAATAGAACAGACATACTGTGGTGCAGACTAACAGTGGCTGGGTGTGGATGGTATACTTCTATATTCAGCAAAAGGTATGGACAAGTCCTATGGGATCAACACCTGGTTCATAATAATGAATATGAGCTTGTCCGCTTTGGCCAGACCTATCAATCAGTATGTGGGGATGTGTGGACACATACTCTTCCACCATGTTGCTGAAACTGTCTTGCTCATCGATTTGATCCCTTGAGCTTGAGTTTTGTGGTCGGCTTCTATTTCTGCCAAGCCACAGGGGACACGCTTGTTTGGGTTCTGTTTTTGGCTGCAGTCTGTCTAGCTTATTTCAGGTGTTTCCCTGTCCTCCTATTTCCCTTTCTCCTAGCTTTATTTTTGTCGCCCACCTGGCGTTTCCTGCTGCTTAAAGGTTCATTTATATGTTCTGACATTGTATTGATGTTTGGAGCCAGTCTGTGAGCTGGCATTTTCCCCTTTTTGTTTCTTTGCTATACTTTGTACCTCTCTTCTGTTTAACTTTAGTAAGTAGGCTGTATATGTGATATGAGTAATTGCTTTATTCTTTGCTTGGTATTTCGTAATTTACTTTACTCACTGTAACATCTTTCCTTTGTTTAGCACAATTTCCTTCTTTCTGTTAATTCATACTCTGCTCTGCCCTCCATTTTTTTAGGTAGAACGAGAAGCAACTCGATGACCATTTAGCGAGTTTAGGTCTGAGTTACCATCTAATGGTTAGGGCTATCTCTGTACCAGCAGGCACCACTAGGGATGGCGGTGTCAGGAGATCTAGTCTTAACAGGAACTCAACTTAGCAGGCTCAGTTGAGTTTTTAATGTCTAACTTATTAATCCCGAGTGAGTTGCTACACAGCCATAATGTAAACGCTGCCTCCTGCTAATAAAGACCATATCAGATGGTGGTGTTTCATGTTGTGAAGTGCTGAGTAAAATTTTACACATTTCTGCTATGCTAACCCTACTTTTCGTGGAGGTGCCCCAGCTGTGCTGGCAACTTCCTACTACTCCTCTGCATTGAGCTTCCACTGAGCTCCTGCTGTCAGGTGAGGAAGCCTTCAGGATGACACTTTATGCTTGTAGTGGGGTCCAGCAGGATGAGCACACAATAACCATCCATTGTAACAATCCTGCTGACTCGGCAGTCGTTGCGCAGGCACAGCAACATGTATTGGCTCTTGTGTGCAAATCTGCCCAGAGGCAATGGCAAGCTGTCCTCGGTGGGAGGTGTATTATCTGGGTCCTCTGTATCGTCTGAATCCCCCCACACATGCTCCAGTGAAGACCGTGAGCTGCTTTGAGTGCCACCCTGCTGTAAACACAGTTGTTTATCATCCTCCTCATCCTACTCCTCCTCATCCTCCAAAACTGTCCCCTGGACATTTGTGTACCTGGCCACTGTTGGCACAGGAATCAACATTGTGTGAATCGTCTCTGTTTCTCTCTTCCTCCTGTGCTACCCCCTCATCCATCATTACCTGAAGCTTTGTTTTTCTAATAGTCATAGAAGTGAGTTAGTAATGCTGATGATGGTGTCATCAGCACTGGCCATGTTCATGGAATACTTGAAGCGGTACAACACAACACACACATCCAGCATGGAGGCCCACTTGTTGGTCGTGAAGTGATGTTGTTCCACATAGTGACTCAACTGTGTGTGTTCCAACTCAAACTCCAGTATTGCCTGCTGCTGCTCGCACTGTCTCTCCAGAATGTGCAAGGTGGAGTACCACCTTGTGGGTATGTGACATATGAGTCAGTGAGTGGAAAGGCAGTACTGAAGCAGCAGTGCTGACAGGTGAGCAGCATCAGGTTGAGAATGCTGAAAGCGCAAATAGACAGCCTGCAGTTTCAGCAGCAACTCTGACATATCTGTTTAATTTTTAAGGAAGCTCTATATCACCAAATATGGCATATGCGCCAGGCTAGAGATGTGTATCAAACTGGAAAAGACCAGAGCTGATATCGCACACCACCAGCCCGGGCTTGAGGTGTAGCGGCAGTAACCACACATCTGCTCCTGTACATTCTGGGAGTTTACATACAAATAGAGATGGGCGAACCCAAATAGTAAAGTTCGGCATCCGTACCGAACATCTACTGTTTGGGCACAGACACCGAACACAGACTTCACCAGAAAGTCCATGTTACTGTTTGGGTTCTGCCCCCTGAACTCCGGGTGTTTGTCACGTGCATGACAGCAAACACTGCTTCTGATCGGCGGTGAAATCATTACCGCCGGTCAGAGAGTTGCGGTTCCCACACTGTCAAATGACAATGTGAGCCCGCAGCTGTGATCAGAGGTATACAGTTTATCTCCAGTCACTGGTGTTGGGTGATGGGCCTACTGCTCCCAACAGCCGAAACCTGCTGCAGCTATTAACATTTAGAGCGCAGACGGCGGAGGATGAATGTTACCATCAGACACCGCCTGCTCTCTAAATAAATCATTTTAAAAGTAAACCAGCATGGGTTCCCCAGTATTTTTGATAACCAGCCAAGCAAAATTGACAGCTGTGGGGTATAACCCTCAGCTGTCAGCATTAGCAAGGCTGGTTATCAAAAAATAGAGGGGTCCCCACCCCGTCTTTTTAAGTGTTTAATTAAATAATTTAAAAAAATGGCATAGAGTACCCCCCATTTTGACAACGAGCCTTGCTAAAGCAGACAGCTGATGGCTGGTATTCTCAGGCTGGTAAGGAGCCATGGATGTTGGTCCCCCCAGTCTAAAAATAGCAGGCCGCAGCAGCCCCAAAAAAGGCACATCTATTAGGCTAGGTTCACATTAGCATTTGAGTCCCCAGCGTATCATCCGCATCCCCAAACGCATGCAAAAACGCATGTAAACACGTTTACACCACATTTTTTATCCGCATCATCTTACGCATGATGCCAATAAAATGCTGCATTTGCATGCGCTTGTATGCGTTTTTTGCATGCGTTTGCGTTGTTTATACGCATGCGGTAGAAATTTCCAATGTTTTGCACTAGCTTTTCCTTGACAGCAGACACCCAGTAGGCGTGTCTCATGGGATTTCTATATATAGACACACTGCACAGAGGAAATCCTTGTCTTCGGCTGCTGTATCTAGCTGCAAGATGGATCTTGACCTGGACAGTTTCCTAGAAGATCTTGATTTACAACTGAAGAAGAAGAGAAAGACTGAGAAGACGTCATCGTCACTATTGGCAACACCCCATCCTTGAACTCCGAGAGAGCCGTGGAGCCTACCACTCTTTGTATACAGAGCTGCAGCAAAACCCGAAGAAGTTTTTAGACTACACAAGGATGCCGCAACAGAGCTTCCATGACTTGCTGCTATGTGTCCAAGTATCCATTGCCAGGCAGGACACACAGCTCTGTCAAGCAATTCCTGCTGAGGAACGTCTCTTGGTCACCCTGAGGCACGTAGTGTTGAAAAACAAACTCCTGTCACAAATAACCCTATCCCTACCCTATCCCTAACCCTATCATTAACCCTATCCCTAACCGTAAGCAGTGTACTGATTTTTGTTTCTCATTTTCTTTTCCACAGATTCCTGGCTACTGGAGAGACAATATCATTGTTACATTTCCAATTTAGGTTTGGAGTATCCACCCTTTCTGGGATTATTGTAGACACTTGTCGTGCTTTAGTTGACATTCTGCGGCAAGAATTCCTCGCCCAACCCACAACTAAACTGTAGATTGAAAATGCTTCCAAATTCCATGAAATTTGTAATTTTCCTAACTGTGTGGGGGGTGTGGACGGCAAACACATTAGGATTATGAAACCAGCTGGAAGTGGAACAGAGTACTTCAATTATAAAAAATACTTTTCCATTGTTCTAATGGCTATTGCGGATGCAGATTGTAGATTTGTTGCCGTGGACATTGGCTCATTTGGTCGAGGAAATGACTCGTAGACATTCAAAAACTCTGACATGGGCCAACGTCTGTATGGAAATGATTTTAATTTTCTGCCGCCACAACCTCTTCTCAACACTGATGGACCGCCAATGCCTTTTGTTGTTGTTGGGGATGAGGCATTTCAAATATGTGCCAACCTAATTAAGCTATACTCAAGTCGGAACTTAAATCACAGAAAAAAAAATTTCAACTACAGACTGACAAGGGCACGAAGAACCGTGGAGTGTGCCTTTGGATTGCTGGTATCGAAATGGTGCATTTTGGGCACATCCATTAATCTAAAAATTTACGTTATTGATGATGTTGTGAAAGCATGTATTGTTCTGCACAACTACATCAAAGTAAAAGAGCGACCAAGCTTACAACCTGAGGAACCCGTTACATTGCATGATTACCAATTTCACCCTGTGAGAACCACAGTGGAAGTTGCCCAGATGCCGGATAACTTTGCCGCTTACTTTGTTTTAGATAATGGACGTGTGGCATGGCAAACGATGATTTAAGCCGCTAAGGCTACTTTCACACTTGCGTTTTTTAGCGCTGCGCATCGTGCGCTATCGGTCGCATGCGCAATGTTCCCCTATCATTAATATGGCGGGCGCAGGGTCTAGCGCTTGCACGCGCTCATGAGCATTTGGCGTGCGCTGCGTATTTTGCAGATGTGCGCCCAGACGCGCTAGACGCTACATGTTGCATTTTTTTTTTTGGCACACCAATTTAAAAAGGCGCATATAAATAGCATTGCCGTCTATGGGGGCGCTGGCGGGCGCGTGGCTGTGCGCTTGTCAGCGCTTGTGCGCGCACGCGATTTTGAGTAAACAATGTCTAGACACTTGTCTAAAACACCCCTACACAAGATACATTGTTTGTGAGGGGAGTAGATAAAGGAAGGTGTCTTCAGTGCCAGACAGACCCCTACTCAGACTGTCTGGAGACTGCATGCTGATAAAGAGACCAGAAGATACAGCCTGGACCCCTATAAAAGGCCTGAACATACAGCCTGGACCTACTACACTGCCTGGAGACACTCCATGAGACTGGAAGATCCATCCTGGACCCCTACTACACAGCCTGGATACTGCCTGGAGACACTGTGCCTGGACCCCAAGTACAGCCTGGACCCTAATACTGGCTGGAGACAGTGCGCCTGGACTCTGACTGCGTTGAAGACACAGCAAGACCGATACAAAGTGCAAGAATGTGAGTATTCTTTAACCAAATGACTAACTGTCCTTTACAATGTAATATGTACTCATGTTTTTTTTTTTTTGCAGCATGTCTTCTGGATCCCAATATTCCCCATCCCGGCAAGAACTGGCCGAAGCAGAGCGTGATGTGAGTATCTTCCTGCCTTTGAGTAAGTATAGCTGTTGAATCTACAAATGGCTAAACTTTGTGTTCCTTTTTCAGACATTATCGTCGGACACGGACATTGAGGAGTCACAGCAGGAGCAGTCGCAGCCGAGTCAAGTCCCAGTGGCGAGACGGAATGTAAGTATCTAGCCTTTGAATGTCTATTTCTTTTTACATGTTTGGGGGCTTCCTATTTTCTTTGGGGATCTGCTCCGGGGCAGCTAGCTTTCATATTTATGCCTTTAGGTGTAGTTATCTCTCAGGCTGTGACGAGGCGTCTAGGATCAACGTAGGAACGCTCCACGGCTACCTCTAGTTGTGTGGTTAGTTCAGGTTACTGCAATCCAATAGGTTCCAGCCTCTCTGGTGTTTTGCCATTTTTGCTTATTCTCCTCAGCTACCAAAACATAACACCCTTCCAGGCTTTCAGAAGGAAAAGGTGTAACGCACAGTGTGGGAAAACCAAGTGTAACAGAAAGGGAAATGAGGAAGGGGGGCCCAGACACTAGGAAGGATTTGGAGACACCTAGGCTAGATCTAATCTCTCCCTAGAACTCCTACCGTGTCCATATATTGGTTCCTCACCAATCGCCGAGCCAGAACCTCAGGCCCTGATTCTCCCTGAGGCCTAAGTCTTGAATAGGGAACGGGAGGGAGATTCGCGCTAGGCAGTCTCCGCTAAACTAAAGACGGTAAGTTGAGACAAACAGGGGAACACTCAGCTGAATCGCCAGATACGGATACAAGATGATAGATTCCAGACACCAAACTGGAAAAAGCATTCAGAGCGGCCTCTGACCAATTAGAAAAATCCGACCCCTTCCTTGTCATGTCAGTAAGGGGTTTAACAATTGCAGAGTAATTCCGAATGAATTTTCGGTAAAAATTTGTAAAGCCCAGAAAACGCTGCAAGGCCTTCAGGTTCTCAGGACGGTCCCAGTCCAGGACAGCACGGACCTTCTCTGGATCCATCCGAAAACCTGAACATGACAACAAACATCCCAAAAACTGTACCTCCTGTACGGCAAAAACACATTTCTCCAGTTTGGTGCAGTTTGTTATCTCTTAAGATCTGTAAAACCAGTTTAATATGCCCCTGATGTGTCTCAAAATCCGGCGAATAAATCAAAATGTCATCTAAATAGACCACCACAAACCTGCCCACCAAGTGATGAAATATGTCATTGAAGAAGTGCTGGAAAACTTCCGGGGCAGTAGTGAGACCGAATGGCATGACCAGGCTCTCAAAATGCCCTCAGGTGTGTTGAAGGCAGTTTTCCATTCGTCCCCCTCTCTAATCCTAACCAGATTGTAAGCCCCCTTTAAGTCCAACTTGGAGAACACTTTAGCTCCCACCACCTGACTGAACAAATCTGGAATCAGAGGAAGAGGGTATGGGTCTCGGATGGTCATTTGATTTAATTCCCAGCTCTACTGTCAACAAACACGAAATGTTCTCGGTTTTGCTCTCTAGCACCACCTCTGCTGTGAGGACAAATCAGGAATTGCAAGCAAAGGAATATGTATGACCTGCTTATCTAACTCCAGACCACCAAGGGTTAACCGACTACACTTTTGCCTTGGTACCAAAGAGCAGGCTCCAATAAAATGACCCTTTTTCCCGCAGAAAAAACACACCTTTTTCTTGAGACTCTCACAAGAGAAGTACGGGGTGGTGGCCCCTCCTAACTGCATGGGTTCTACCTGCTCCCCCAACACAGGTTCACCACCAAGCTGATCCCCGGACACAGGGGAACGACTCTCACCAGAGGGACCTGGGGAAAGTGGGGTTAACTCACCGATCCCGAAGGCGTCTATCCACACTTATAGCAAGTGATATGGCCGCCTACAATGACACAGGAGCCTCATACATAGCCAAAACATCTTTAAGTTTCTCAGAAAGACCTTCACAAAATTGGCTTTAAAGAGCCGCATCATTTCATTTTGTGTCAGTTGGCCACCTACGGAATTCAGAGCTATATGAATCTACTGATCAATTTCCCTGCTGGAGGCGGCGAAGTCTAGACTCCGCCAGGGCGACTCGGTCAGGGTCATCATAAATGAGGGCCAGGGCCCCAAAAAATCCCTCCTCAGACTGGAGACAAACAGAGTCCTGTGGTAAAGAAAAAGCCCAGGATTGTGGATCTCCCTGCAATAAAGAAATCACAATCCCTACTTTTTGCTCTTCACTGCCAGATGAGTAGAGACGAAGTTTGAAATACAATTTGCAGGCCTCTTTAAACACAAAAAACTGGTCCCTGCCTCCTGAAAATCTGTCAGGGAGACCAATCTTAGCTCAAGGCCGACCCAGCCAAGCAGCAGAGGCCCCAACACTGGTGACCTGCAGCTGCCGCTGCTGCACAACCTCACGACGGAGATCAGTCACTTCCAGAGACAGACAGCGTACTCGCTCAGCCAACTCAGTGACCGCATCCATCTCCAAAGAGACAGAGAGAGAGAGAAAAAAACCCAACCAAAACAAAACCCAAAACAAACAAAACACATGCACAAATGAATCACGTGTCATTTTTTTTTTTCTAAACGGTGAAGCGGGTAATAATGTCATGCACAGTGTGGGAAAACTAAGTGTAACAGAAATGGGGCCCAGACACTAGAGAAGGGATTTGGAGACCCTAGGCTAGAATTAAATCTCTCCCTAGAACTCCTACCATGTTTGTTAGGTATCAGGGGGATCTGAACCTGGATCCAAGGAGTCTGTGGTCTCCCATCCAGACCCAGTCGAGGCAGATGCTGCTCAGCTTCGCCGTCAATCCCAACACCTAGCCAATACCCGAGAGACACAAATAGCTACTCGGGTATTTGTTCACAGTAGCCTTAAACCTAGGTTACAGAACTAGAAAAGGCTGTTGCAAGCCTAAGTCCGGAAATGCCTGCACTGAGCATGTCCGTGACATGGCGAGCCATGATTGGTGCTTAGTGTCAGCTGATCCTCTGACCTGGCATTGCCTGATTGGTCATGGATGACGTCATCGGTGATGCGATTGACGAGATGGCTGTTGGCGGAGCTTAGCCCTTAAATAGCTTGTCTGTCCGCGGCAGTGCTCATGTGTGGACGTGCCAGAATCTGGGCTCCACGTGCTCTCTAGCTTTGCTCTCCGGGACCTTGCCAGAGTACGCTCGGCTTATTAGCTCAGGGCCTTCAGGCAGGTTCAGCTTATGCCAGGCAGGTAGCCAATATCGCAGTCTTGCTACAAATATAAGGTAGCTATACACCCTGAGCAGACTGTGGGGCGCGTAACCTGGGCATCACCTGCCAGTTGAACAGAGAAGCTTGCTCAGTCCGGTCTCACACAGCTGACAGCACACGGGCATCGCCACAGTTGAATATTGAAGCTGCGCGGTCCGGACGTAACAAGGTTGGCAGCACGCGGGCATCGCCATCAGCTGAATAGTGAAGTTGCTCAGTCCGGTCGCACACCGGCTGACAGCACGTATGCCTGGCGTTAGTCGCACGCAGTTCCTAGCAGCTGGCTCGTAGCTTATGTGTAGTCAAACAGGGCTACATCTATACCAGCTCGCAGCACATAGTGCTAACCTAATATCTGGCAAGTGGCTTCTGTGCCATTAACAGGGCTACATCTATGCCAGTTTATAGCACATCTCCCGTGAAGCTAACGGAGATAGTGCCATTCCACATCTCTCTCCTAGTGACCCGTGTGTGATGTAACACAGGCGAGATCTAATGTTTATTTCCGTTGTCAGTTTGACCCTCATACTACAGGGGTGTTCGGCAGCAGTGAACATAAACTGCATCGCGGACCCCGTGTTCGGTTGCAATCCATTATATTAAAGTTGTTGCAACGAGCGCATAACAGTGTCCCTCTATTGGTTCCTCACCAATCGCCGAGCCGGAACCTCAGGCCCTGATTTCTCCTGAGGCATACGTTCTGAATAGGGAACGGGAGGGTGATGCGTGCTAGGCAGTCTCCGCTAAACTAAAGACGGTAAGGTGAGACAAACAGGGGAACACTTAGCTGAATCGCCAGATACGGATACAAGATGAGAGATTCCAGACACCAAACAGGAGAACTCTGAAAGGTCCAACACTCTAGCAGGCACAAGAGGAAATGAAGCTATTACCCGCACTGGGTCACAGCTGAGCCACTAACTAAATAGATCCAAACTTCTTTGAGCAAGAGGAGGTCGAAGCTGGGTCCTAGAGGCAGATGATCCAGGGAGCAGTCTGTATGGACAGGCGCTCAGACGCAGGATGATAGCCTGTCACCTCCGAAGCGCTTGTGACAAAAGGCACAGTGGTTCCACCACATTGTCCGTTACAATCTCCATCTGTTGGGTTGGCTGTAGTGGAAGAGGTGTCAGTCCCCGCTATACTAGTTCTACTCTATTGCAATTAATGCCACTTTGTTAGTGTTTGCTGCTAATTTTTGTAAATGTATAGACTCAAGGATGGGTCTCCTTCATGCGTGTTGCCTGTAGCAGTATGCCTGTGAGACTGTCAGGCCTCCACTTCTTTTGAATCAACTACCCATGTTGCTATCCTTAGCTTTTTCTGACAATAGTTGTCTACAAAATTTATATGATATTTTTGCCACCTGAGTGTGGCTCAGCATGAAAGCAAGTTGAATGTGGTATCAGGGCTCCAGCAAAGGAGGCCTACTCCGATCCTTCATCCACCTCTACTTACTGTGATATTCAATTGAAAGCTGTAAATGCTGTCCCACACCCCAATACCTCATGCATGGCTGATTATTGCAGTGCCATGCTACAATTTGTACTGTGGGTGAATTGTGCCACTTTCCAGGTGTCTGTCCCTCATTTGATGTGTTTTGGCACCTTTGGGGGCCATTAGAAGGTGTTGTGCATGATGTTTGTTTTTGCCTCCCATTGCCTTGAAAGGCTTTCAGTTATGTTCAGCAAATATTCGAAGAACAAAATGGTGAATATTGCCAATTCGGTGATTGTAATCTGAACCGAACATTGAAATAGTTGCTCATCTCTGCTCACTACCTCATATGTAATGTACCAACTGGGCTGCTTCGAATTCTCCACCAACATGGCCAGCACTGATGACGCCATCAGTAGCATTACTATACCACTTCTATGCCTGCTAGAAAAAACACTTGTTGATGGATCAGGTGCTGGTACAAGAATTAAAGGAGCAAGAGAAACAGGCACCATTGACACTTTTATCAGGCCTGTCGTTCATACATGGCTTGGAGGGTGGGTTCCCGTACCAACAGCGGCCAGGTACACTACTGTCCAGTCATGGGACAGCTTTGGAGGATGAGGAGGAACTATTTTCACTGCAGGGTGGAACTCAAAGCAGCTCACAGGCATCACTTGAGTGTGGCTGGGGGATTCAGAGGACTCAGACCATACACCTCCCACCGAGGATAGCTTTTCATTGCCTCTGCGCAGCCTGACACAATGAGCCAGTACATACTGTTGTGCTTGTACAACGACCGCCAAGTTATCGAGATTGTTACCACTGCTGATTATTGGGTGGCCACTAGTGATGAGCGAGTATGCTCGTTGCTCGGGTTTTCAAGAGCACGCTCTGGTGGTCTCCGAGTATTTGGGCGTGCTCGGAGATTTAGTTTATGTTGCCGCAGCTGCATGATTTGCGGCTGCTTGAAAACCTGAATACGTAGGGATTTCTTAACAAACAGGCATTCCTCACACGTATTCAGCCTGTCCAGAAGCCCCAAATCATGTAGCTGTGTCGACACAAACTAAATCTCTGAGCATGCCAAAATACTTAGAGATCACCTGAGCGTGCTTGGGAAAACCCCGAGCAACGAGCATACTGCTCATCACTAGTGGCCACCCTACTGAATCCTCACTACAAGGACAACATACCATCATTACTTCTGTCACTGGAGCAGCATCGTAAAATGTGTGAATACAAGCACATGCTGGTAGAGGCACTACTGACAGTGTTCCGACTTAACAGCGGGGGCTCAGTGGAAGAACAAAGCAGAGGAGGAGTAAGTTACAAACCCAGCTCGGGGCATCACCACCACCTCGGAAGGACAGGGTTGGTAAGGCCAAAATGCGGCAAAACTTTCTCAGCACAGCACAACATCTGGCCCCACCATCTAATATAGTCCGTATTAGCATTAAGCAGCGTTACAACAACATGGTGGAAGAGTAAATGTCCACATGTCTCCAATTACTAAACTGATGGGTCTGCCCCATTTAACTTCTGGGTCTCCAAATTGAACATATGGTCTGATCTTGCCCTTTATGCCATAGAGGTTCTGCCCTGCGGCAAGTGTCATGTCGGAACGTGTGTTTAATTTTGGAGTCTCCCCAAATAAAAAAAAAATTAAAACAAAAACTGAACACAAAAACAGTGTTGGCTACCTCTTCCTCGCCTCCTCCACGTACAATGCCACATCCATCCACCTCCTTCACCTCCTCCTCCTCTTGGAGTTACACCTCTTGGTTCTAGGTTTTTTTTTTTAATTCTGTTTTTTTAAGTCAGTTTCCTAAAAGAAAAAAAAACAGTGCTGGATACCTCATCCTCTACCTCTTCCGCCTCCACCACTACTATCACCTCCACCTCCTCCACCACCTGGTTCTAAATTGCAATGTTTTATTTTTTTTTAATTCTATGTTCTTTTAAGTCAGTTCCGTAAAAAACAAATAAAAAACAAACAAACAAAAGCAAAATACAAAAACAGCGTTATATACCTCCTCTCCTGCCTCTTCCTCCTACTCCACCACGTCCACCTGTGCCACCTCCACATCTCTCTACTTGGTTCTCCACCTCCTGGTTCAAGATTATTATTTATTTATTTTTATTTTATGTTTATTTGTCCCATGAACAAAGTTGGTTTTAACCCCTTAGTGACAGAGCCAATTTGCAGCTTAATGACCTGGCCAATTTTTACAATTCTGACCACTGTCCCTTTATGAGGCTATAACTCTGGAACGCTTTAATGAATCCAGCTGATTCTGAGAATGTTTTTTTGTGACACATTGTACTTCACGTTAGTGGTAAAAAAAAATTTATATGACTTGGTTTATTTATGAAAAAAGCGGAAATATGGTGAAAATTTGAAAATTTAGCAATTTTCAAATTTAAATTTTTATGCCCTTAAATCAGAGAGATATGTCACACAAATTTCTTAATAAATAACATTTCCCACATGTCTACTTTACATCAGCACAATTTTGGGACAAAATTTTTCTTTGTTACGAAGTTATAAGGGTTAAAATTTGACCAGCGATTTCTCATTTTTACATTTTTAGGGACCACATCACATTTGAAGCCACTTTGAGGGGTCTGTATGATAGAAATACCCAAAAGTGACACCATTCTAAAAACTGCACCCCTCAAGGTGCTCAAAACCACATTCAAGAAGTTTATTAACCCTTTACATGCTTCACAGGAACTGAAGCAATGTGGAAGGAAAAAATTAACATTTAACTTTTTTTGCAAAAAATTTACTTCAGAACCAATTTTTTTTATTTTCACAAGTGTTAAAAGAAAAAACGAACCACAAAATTTGTTGTGCAATTTCTCCTGAATATGCTGATACCCCATATGTGGGGGTTAACCTCTTTTTGGGCGCACGGCAGAGGTCGCAAGGGAAGGCGTGCCGTTTGACTTTTCAACGCAGAATTGGCTGGACGCCATGTCGCGTTTAGAGAGCCCCTGATGTGCCTAAACAGTGGAAACCCTAATAAGTGACCCCATTTTGGAAACTAGACCCCTTAAGGAACTTATCTAGATGTATGGTGAGCACTTTGAACCTCCAAGTGCTTCACAGAAGTTTATAACGTAGAGCCGTGAAAATAAAAAATCATATTTTTTCCACAAAAACGATCTTTTCACCCCAATTTTTATTTTCCCAAGGTAACAAGACCCCAAAGTTTTTGTGCAATTTGTCCTGAGCATGCTGATACCCCATATGTAGGGGTAAACTACTGAGTGAATGGGAGAGCTTGGAAGAGAAGGAGCGCCGTTTGACTTTTTCAACTCAGAATTGACTGGGCGCCATGTCGCGTTGGTAGAGGCCCTGATGTGTCTAAACAGTGGAAACCCCCCACAAGTGACACCATTTTGGAAACTAGACCCCATAAGGAACTTATCTAGATGTGTGGTGAGCACTTTGAACCTCCAAGTGCTTCACAGAAGTTTATAACGGAGAGCCGTGAAAAAAAAATCATTTTTTTACTCAAAAATGTTTCTTTAGCCCGCTAGTTTTTTATTTTCCCAAGGGTAACAGGAGAAATTGGACCCCAACAGTTGTTTGTGCAATTTTTTATGAGTACACTGATACCCCTTATGTGGGGTGGAACCACTGTTTGGGCGCATGGGAGAGCTTGGAAGGAAGGAGCTCCATTTTGTAATGCAGACTTTGATTGAATTTTCTGTGGGCATCATGTTTTGTTTGCAGAGCCCTTGATGTGTCTAAACAGTAGAAACCCCCTGCAAGTGACACCATTTTGGAAACTAGACCCCCAAGGAGCTTATCTAGATGTGTGGCGAGCAGTTTGAATTTTTTTCAAGCATACATGGTAACCTGAATATAGACAGTTAAAACATAACCTTTATTCTCAAAAAAATCAACCCTCCAAATACAAGACATACAATTCCACCAATACATAAATTGCTAGTGCTTAGTGCTTTAAAAGAAAAATGATCAATCTCACCCATTTGATGAAAATCTTGCATGTTCCGGTTTCTATTTCGTCCATCCATAGATATCCGGGTGTGGACCAGAAGAAAGATATATCATAATGCAGGAGTCCTGCTAATAACAAGGATCCTAAGATCTAGGGTCCAAAAAGAAGGAAAATAATATATTGTCCAAACTAGCGTTTCCCTGTCGTGCCCTGCACAGCTCCTGCCCTCACAAGGACAGTACCACAGTATGGTCTCAAACTAATGTACCACCTGGACCATTAAATTATGTTAATTTTCCAACGAGCAAAATGCCACCTTGGGGGGTACCTTCACTTTCTCTATACCCATAAATTTTACCACCCCATTCTCCCTCCATGATGGGTATTGACATGTTTCGCTAATGTAGTATCTCTCTTATTACGAATGTCACCTAAGTGTTCTCCAATCCTCCGTCTCATCTCCCTGATGGTCTTTCCTACATAGGTCAAGCCACATTCGCATCTAACTCTGTATATTACACCTTTACTTCGGCAATTAATAAACTCTTTGTGTCAAAGGTTTCTCCTGTCTGATCGTTGGAGAATTTTTTGCCTATTTCAATTGAGCTGCAAGCTACACAGTCTCCACACTTATAACATCCTCTAGGTTTGTTCGGGAGCCACGTGTTTTTTTGAGGATTACTAAAATGACTGTGTACAAGGCGATCTTTCAAGTTTCTACATCTTCTATATGTAATATGTGGTCTGTCTTCCACTATCTACTTGATGTCCTTGTCCATCTTAAGAATGTTCCAATGCCTCTCCAAAATCTTTTTAACCTAAGGTGCACCATTGTCATACGTGCAAATCAATCTAGCCTTCTGGTTAGTTTCCTCTGGTTTTTTCCAGCGGTCTGAGTAGAGTTGTTCTAACTTGTCTTTTTGAGAACTGATAGGCCTCTCTCAGTACCCTTTCCGGGTATCCCCTCTCCAGGAATCTTTTCCTCAGCTCATCTGCCTTTTGTCCAAAATCTTTATCATCTGAAACAGTTTCTCCTTAAACGTAGGTACTGTCCTTTCGGAATGCCTCGTTTTTGCACATAGGGGAGGTGGCTCTCCCCCCTCAATAACGAATTTGTTGAGGTCGGTTTTCGATAGATAGTTGTTTCCAAACTCTCCCCATTTTTTGACTTTGCATAGAAATGTCCAAAAAGGGAAGCTTATATTCATCGATCTCATAAGTAAATCTCAATCCAATCTCGTTGGTATTGAGGGTCCCCACAAATTCACAGAATAGTTCTTTCATGCCCCTCCACAAAACAAAAACATCATCTATGAATCTGACCCAGAGGTCAATACTCGAGATATACTTCTGGTGTGTTTCTGTGAACACAATGGTATCCTCCCACCAGCCCAGGAATAAATTCGCATAACTTGGCGCGCAGGAATTACCCATTGCGGTACCCCTGAGCTGTTGGAGGATTTTACCATCAAATGAAAAGAAATTGTTTGTCAAGACAAAGTCAAGTAGAGTTATAAACCAATTCGTTATGAGCCACATATTGACAACCCCTAGTGCTTAGGAAATGTTGTACCCCTTTGATCCCCCATTGATGAGGAATGGAAGAATAGAGTGCTGTTGTGAATTGGCTAGAAATGAATTCTGAGCAGAAGCTCCCTCTGGTGGTTACAAACAGTACTGAACTATTCAATGAAGATTGTGAAGATTGGCGATCAGGTGTTACTGACTGGTCTTATATAAGGGAGGTTCCCTCCCATCAGGGTTGCCGGTGATCAATTGTTTCTGGTTTCAACTTTTGTTCCTGTTCACTTTGAAGCTTGCTGTTTCATGCCTGCATCTTCTGCAACAGATAAGACATTTTCTTCTTTTAGTTTTTTGTGCTTGCTTTTTGCATTTTGTCCTGCACTTCTGTGGGGGTCTGCCAGGTCCCCTCCGGGGCTTGTGCTCCTCTCAGTTTAGTTCAGCCAGTTGTTTGTTCATTTGCCTTTTCCAGTTTTTTCTGTGGCTGCGGCTTAGTTTTGTTACACCAGAGAATAATTTAGGTGGTAGAGGTCGTGTGATCTCAGGTGTTTTTGCAATTAGTGTGTTGGTATTTTTTTAGGTTTTTTTGGATTGCAGTAAGTGACCTTCCTATCCTTTTCTGTTTAGGAAGATTGGGCCCCAACGTTTGCTCATACTATTTTCTGTCTGTGTCTGTATTTCCTCTTGTCTAACCGCCATTACTGTTTGGGGCTTCCTATGTTCTTTGGGGATCTGCTCCGGGGCAGATAGTTTTCCTCTTTCTATCTTTAGGTGAAGTTAGCTTCTCAGGCTGTGACGAGGCGTCTAGGACCAACGTAGGTACGCTCCACGGCTTGCCTTTAGTTGTGGTGGTTAGTCAGGGTACTGCAATCCAATAGATTCCAACCTCTCTGGTGTATTGCCTTTTTGCCTGCTCCCTCAGCTACCAAATCATAACAGAGTGCCTACACATCTACAGTCATGGCCAAAAGTTTTGAAATGACACAAATATTATATTTTCACATGATCTGCTGCCCTCTGGTTTTTATGTGTGTTTGAAGATGTTTTTATCACAGACAGAAATATAATAATTGCAAACATATGAGTAAAAAAGCTTATATTGACAGAAATGAGTTAACGCAGTAAGTCAATATTTGCAGTGTTGACCCTTCTTCTTCAGGACCTCTGCAATTCTCCCTGGCATGCTCTCAATCAACTTCTGGACCAAATCCTGACTGATAGCAGTCCATTCTTGCACAATCAATGCTTTCATTTTGTCAGATTTTTAGGTTTTTGTTTGTCCACCCGTCTCTTGATGATTGACCACAAGTTCTCAATGGGATTAAGATCTGGGGAGTTTCCAGGCCATGGACCCAAAATCTCTATGTTTTGTTCCCTGAGCCATTTAGTTATCACTAGAGTTGAGCGATACTTTCCGATATCCTAAAGTATCGGAATCGGAATGGTATCGCCGTATCACTAAAATATCGGCGATACCCGATACCGATACCGGAAGTCCCATGTAAGTCTATGGGAACAAAATATCGCAACTAAAAAAAACCCCATTCTTTCCTTGTAAAACACTAAATATACACACCATAGAAAACATAATATATATATATATTATACATGTCATTGTGACATATATATATACATATATGTATAGTTTATACACTTCTACATAGTAAAAATATCCTTTGATTTCAATTGCCGGGTAAAAGCCGGCTTCAGTGAAAAGACAGAAGCACCCGACATGAAATGACACTTGGTGTACATAGGGTTAACCATGTCTTTTCATGTCCTTTGCTATCTAATTTGCACAAACAATTAAATCAGGACTATGTGTGCAAAATTTCAACTGTAGGGGTTAATTAAAGGTGTAAATTCGTTGTAAAAAAAAACGGACTTTTTTGCTACGAATTTACACCTTTAATTAACCCTACAGGTGTGAAATTTTGCACACATAGTCTGATTTAATTGTTTGTGCAAATTAGATAGCAAAGGACATGAAAAACATGGTTAACCCTATGTACACCAAGTGTCATTTCATGTCGGGTTCGCTTTTCA